>JAAVUD010000009.1:0-110799 GCA_014898915.1 Fusarium chlamydosporum | reverse complement strand
CTCTTTTATTTCTACCCACCTGCCGAGATAAGATTTGCAATAAATTATAGCCTTTAACTAATTCTAACACTGGAACTCGCTCTAAATAGTCTCGTACCCTCCAGTCTATCGCCCAACGCCTTTTTAAATCGACCTGTACATTTTAATCATTATATCACTTCTTATAGCGCTTCTTCCTTGTGAATCTCAATGCCAGGTGGTGCTCCTGTAAGTGCCTTGCATTGCGCGTACACGACGAATTGAGCACCGACGAGACCGCATGTCATGATGATACGGGGACCCAATCCAGTGAGGAGCAATCGCTTAGGTCCAAACTCGCGCGCAAGCTGGAACATGCGACTTGTTGCGCCCTGACTCTTATCACCAGCGCCCTTATTGATGGCCGATAGAAGGGTGTCGGCAGGGTGAGAAAGTACAGCGGCTGCAGCACCAGCAGTGACACCAGAGGTGAGCTCTACACCTGTAGACTCGAGCTGTGTAAGCTTTTCCTTGCGCTCGGGACCCATGGCTCGGAAGATGACTTCATTGACGGCTTCGTGAACGGAGAATTGACCGACGGCGAATGGGACCTGCTTGAACAGAAGGGGCACGAAACCAGAGTAGAATCCCTTGAAACCCTCCTCACGCGCCATTCTTGTAAAGGCTGAGAACAGACCATTGGCGTATCCCCTTTGCGAAACGAGTCGAATGCGGGTAGCTTCGAGAGGACAGAGGAGGATATCGGCGAAGAACTCGGCGGATGCACTGGCAGTAAGATAGACGCCCGTTCGATGCTCGACAGCCTTCTCGGGACCTCCAAGCATGGAGATATACTTCTTCTTGAAGTATTCGTAACCGGCGAACTTGGCACCGCCCTGGACAAGGTAACCGACAGCTGTAGGACCAAAGCCGGTCAACAGCGCTGAAGCACCCTCCTTGGCGACGATGCTGCGACCAGCTGAAAGCATGTTATAGCCCTTCAGGGCATCGTCGACCTGGATTCGAGTCTTGACGACATCAATTGGCGTCACAGCCTATGTTTGTTAGCTTTCGCGATCGTGCGCATTCCAAGCACGCGACTCGACTTACACCATGAGTAGACGTCGCAGCGAGGGCGCCTGCGCCAAAGAACTTGGCATAATCGCTGATGGTGAAATTGGGCACGTCTGACTGTTTTGTCGCCATTGTGAACGAATTGTATATGAAAATTACTATTACTTGTGTCAAAAACCGTAGTTGGAGATGCGTGTTTGGGTGATTTTATGTTTTGCTTGCAGTTGATGACGTCGTTTTGATTCTGGTTCCGTTGCTACCGAGGACCTCCCTCCAACCTTGATCTTGCAGCCCAGCTGTGCCGTCATCGGTCCGCTTTGACGTGTGTTGGCGCATTTCTAGCTCGTGTTTTATCTTTTTCGGAGATGGCATGACAATTGCTTAATTTTTACTTGCCTAGTCTTTCTCTGGTAAGATTTTCTAACTATACTTTCGGGCTGGCCGGGTTCTTGTGTCCTCCCGTCTGCTTCTGCTTGGCTCCCGTGAGACCCTCCATCGGCGGCCCGGAATGTGGTGGGGCTGCGATTCGGCACCGAAATGATATCGGCTTCTTTAACGGAAGAGCAAGATGACATCAGGGCTGAATGGGCTCTTATCAATCTGCGAGAATTATCAAAGGTAGCCCTGACTTGCATAATGATGTTCCGTGAGTCCCGGACGGAGATAGATCCTCCGCGGCGGATCCATGGAATCTGTAGGGTAGCTGGTGACGGACCACAACTCTCTGCGATAAGCTCAAAGTGTTTGATCTGCTAACATGATCAAGGTTTATGAAGAACTGGTCGCATATTCAAGTATGATCTAAGATCAAAAGTAAGTCCGACGGTTATGGCTGTGAAGGGTGAGGTCCCACCGGAGTATTTGTCGAACATGTTCATCAAGGAGACTTTAACAACTAGCGCTTCAAGTACAGATACTGCTTCTCCAGTAGAGAGATCCTCCAACACGGAAACAGGCAGACGACTACTAATACCGGAGTAACGTGAATGCAGAGGATGCGTGCCATCGACTCTGGAAAACTCGTCGAATCGAGCTCAAGGCTGTTATACAGTTTTGGCGGACATTGTGTCAAGGCAAGATGGCCGAGCGGTCTAAGGCGCTGTGTTCAGGTTCTATACGAACTAGTAACGATTCGCAGTCTCGAAAGGGGCCTGGGTTCGAATCCCAGTCTTGTCATTTTTGCTATGTCAAGTCATAAGTGATCTTCCTTTTTTGTAGACAAATGTTATCTGTTACTGCGCAGATGGGAATAATAGGTGCGACTTGTAGTTTGCAAGTGGCAATAGTTCTAACGTATTGTGTCAACGTGCTCCGCCTCTTAGCCAGCTTCCTTGACATCTAGTCCCCGATTGTTAAACTGGTTCTATTCTCTCTGCATATACTGCTATAGTTATTTTGAATTGTATGATAGAAATCATTCTCTTGTATGAATGCTTGATCGGACCTTGACGGCATTGAATCCTCACGATACCACATTGTTATGAGCCATACTGCGTAAGCCATAGGATTAGATGTGCCATACTTCGCACTCGCTGGTCCTAGATGCAACAGTTTGCCCTGAAAATTCCTTTTACTTATGCAATATGAGGCCATATCACAAGCTCCTGGCCTCATCTATAGCCCCTCGGTCGTATTCGCAGAAACACATATGCAGTATGGTAACATCTCGGCGCTTCTTGAATAATCTACCACCATCTACAAGCCGTCTGTGTCAACAGAATGCAGTTGTGATAATTCAGCCGGACATATAGTGCCATTATATGCACATGGAACATCGAAACCGACCAATGTGTCGCGGCTGAGTTTGGAGTAGCATTCAAGTGCTGTTCGATCATACGACTACCGTGTTTCGGAACAAGATACTCAGATCTCGTCTAGAAATATCACCGAGAACATGCAAAACAACCGTTTCGTCATGAACATGTGAAGCTAAATTGAAAAGGTTGAGGACGGGACTTGGAACTTATAAAGAGCCAGATTCGGAAACTGGCCAGATACAGAAGGTCGGTATAGTTCGACGGCATAGAAATCAGCCAATCAAGGGATTTACAAGACAAACAGTACTATAAAGATCAGGCGATGACAGATGTAGAACGCGGGGAAGTTGTAAGACGTAGTGTAGTAATGAAAACAGACTCGTAAGTTAGGTCTAGGCTTCTGGAAATGGATCACCGGTCTGGGGAAAGGCGAGGCGAGAATATCCCGGGTTCCGGAGATGCAAAGTTGTGTTTGTGAGCTGGTTCTAGAGTTTGGGGGTCATGTTAGAAGCAGTGAGTGTGAGTCTGACGTAGGTGTGGTTGTCACAAGACTGGCCTCTTGGGTGGGCGCCGTGGCTGATTATCACGTTGTTCTAATTCTTGGCGATGAGCTTGTAGTTGATAGATTGAATGACTTGGAAAGCAATAATTACTTACCAAGTAATTGTTATCTCACGGTATTGTCTCTGATGATTGAATCATCTAACAGTATACTCTAGGGATACAAATAAGTCGTTGACAGTGACCCTTGAGCGCTAACTGTCCAGACTCTCACAACCCTTGTCCACTCCATGGGGCGCCGACAATGCCCGACATGGGTGCCCCAGCCATTATCACGGCACACCTAATGGTGATCATCGAACCACCGGCAGTCAAAACGTGTGATGCTAATAACCAAAGAGGAAAACCACGACAAATTACGTTTTGACGATTGGTATATAATGTTCAAATACTTCCCAGTAGTCTAAGCCCATCACCAGCCTCACAGTCAAGAACATCAATAAACGATAAACCGCTACCACACAAGGGACATCCCAAGACAACAACTACAATTTTCAAACACTACAAAACTCTATCAAAATGCTTCCTGTTGCTACTTACTCTCACGTTGGCCCCAAGTAAGTAATTCGTAACTACATGAACCATATACATGCTGACTGTAGCTAGGGTCCTCCCTGTCATCTTAACCGTTGGAGGTGCCACCGTTGCAAGCCGGTCTCTCATCAATGCAAACCAACACCGAGAGCCGGTGCGATCAAAGCCATTCCAAAATACCTCTGCTCAGCCTCGATCACAATACTTCGAAAAGGTCCTCGAGTCAATCTTTGCATAAGGTGTGTGTAGGATACAGGATAATGAATTATGACGGGAGGCGTATATGATTTGAAGCATATATATGATCATCATGGGAGTGACTTCTTTTACGAATAAATATCTATTCGAATGATCTTGGTATATAACACATGATTTTGTCTTGATTCCGCTCTCAATAGGATTCGGAGACCTCTGAATTAGCCTCAAAAACATGAGAGCGCCTTGCGAAGCTTAGACTACTGCATGAAGCCTTGCCATGACATATCCCCCAGTTCTGCGATTACCAGTGTCTAAGAGTCCTGCAACGCTGGCACCTGTCGGCTGTCGACTGGCTGGCAATTTCCGATTAATGCCCAAGGCGACAGGGGTGAATTTGCACTGCCTTAATAGTTCAGCCGCAGCTGATATTCTAAAAGCCACTGAAAGCAAAAATGGGGATGAGAAAAACAACAAGGCTGCCGCCGGCAACAAAACTCAGTGAGGCCTTCATTACTCAAGTTTACAAAATATCTGGCTGCGAACCAAGCAAGCGAAGACTACATGTCTCTGCCAGACAACGTCTCAATGGCGGCCCTTGAGCTACCAGACCGTGGCTTAACTAATGACGGTGCGACTGAACCTGAGCCTCGATCCAAAACGCCCGAACATCAGACTTTAGCAGTAATGAGCAACGACACAATCAGCATACACAATGAAACGCAATGTCCTCAAGAGACAAGTAATGTTGATCCGATACCCGTCGAGCAGCCAGACTATAACAACAATTCACTACCATTGGAACAGCTGCTCCAGGAAGAAGGCAACGGTTCCCATCATAGCGGAATTTTGGTAGATCAGAGTACGCAACTGGCTACCACTGAAGTGCCCGCATTAAGTGACAGTAGCTCACGAGTGTATATGAATGATGCTACCATTGACTCCATTCAAGCCGAACTCGATAACAATGAGCGCCTTTCCCCCCGAGTAGAAGGCGAACTTCTAGACTCAATCAGGGATGAAATGTTGTTTCGATGGGGTGCTAGTACAACTGATACCCCGAATACATATATAGATAACCGGGGATCAGAGCTGATGCGTTACCAGGACGAAAATAATACAATGACAAATCTGGTATGGGTCAGCAAACTGAGAAGTGAGGCCGTCATTGAAGCGGCAAAGGTGCGACCAAATATCCTTCGTGTCTGGCCTCGCAACTGGCATGTGTGGAGGACAATGCAAGTGGTACTAGAAAGCGATGGAAGCACTCCCGCAATCATAGTTCCCTGGGAGTCTGTTGGACAGGCGTACCAAAGGGATTTTGTTGAAATCTCTGGTAGTCCCCCATGGGGCAAAATTGATGGATATGAGGATATGTGGCATCGCTGGTGTTTTGAGGCAGCCAAAGGCGACGACTTTTCTGCCTCAGAAACAGATCATGCCCCTGATCAAGCATCGAAAGGCAAGTGTAGGGGGAAAATTGTGTAAGTGTCTGGAAACCGGAGATTCCTTAGCTTACGTCCTCTATTCGCATGAGAGAACGCATGACTGATCTGGTATCCTTAAGTTACTGTACATCAAGCGACTTTGGAAAGGGACTGCGGTACTTCCCGCTAGATGTTTTCGCCACTGCGATCAGCAACGACCAACCTTTCAGCATGCCGAGCTTTATGAGTTATGATTTGGAAGTTGGGCAGTCGACATCTTTCTTTTCCGGTTCCTTTAATGGTGAATGTTGGCTCGACGATTGGAATCCTTATTTTACAGCCACCCATTGGCAAATTCGTTACTTCAGAACACCCTATAGGTGGACCATTGATAGGCGTGACGCTAACTGTCTGTTATTTGACAGACAAAATGCGACTGTTCGACAAGGGTCTGAACAGATCTCTTTACAGGAAGCACGAGCGCGAGTAAGTTTTCGAGTCCGAAAGGGAAGCCCAGGCCTATTCCACATTTTGATCTTAAGTGATGACGATTTGAAGCCAGGAGGGTTCGCAAAGTATTTTTATGTGAAGGGTACTGCGAAAGAGACTTGGAGACACTATGGGTTCGAGGTACGAGAGAAGATAATACCCGTAACTCATTTTCTGCTGGAGATATGCCGAACTTTCGACAAGTCCATGGACGCTTGGGAAGAGACCCTTGATAGTATAGATAAGCTTATTCATGTCAGCGTAAGTAGGCTAATTGCTAGCCAGTCTTGCTTATAACCCAATGGAAGCGTACTGACTGCCATAATTAGTTAAATGATCTCGATGACCAAAATCGAGTGGAAGACCTCATGTTCGATAAGTCTTTCGATCGCTCCAAGGACTACTTTGTTGCTCTTCAACTTCTCCGGATTATCGACGAATGGATAGAAGAGATACTCCCAAGTATTGAGAAGTTGCGAGAGGATCGTAATTTCAAAGACCCTATTTTCTTCTCTCATGAAGTAAGCAAGAATCTCGATGCCGCCGATAAATGCATAAAGGAACGCGGTGGTGCGGTCTTGAGACGGGTTCGGAACAAGACTGCAGAGATCAACAGTCTTCGTGATGGCGTATGTCTTCTATATTTCGACAAATATGATGCTGTTACTAACCTTAGGAATTGTAGCTATTCAATGCAACATCTCTCCGCGAGGCTACAAAAGCAATGGCTCTGAACCAAGCCATTTATGTATTCACAGTTGTCACAGTTCTCTTCACGCCAGTCAGTTTCTTAGCGGTATGTACCTCCATTGTGAAATCCCAACACTGAGACTGACAAAACAGACTTTTTGGGCATTGCCGTTTTTGAACAACCCAAAGGAGGAAGGTAGCGATATGGTACCAGAACCCTCTGCATTTCGCACTAGTTTCATTGTGATGCCACTTCTTACTTATGCTTTGGTCGTCGCTATCGCCTGGTATCTGGGACAAAAGAACCACGACCGTGCGTTATCAGATCAAGTCAAGGTCATATGGATGGCACCAAGACAATTGCTGAGGTTCATATGGAGACATCGACCACAGCTACCAGAAAAGAGGAAGACGGAATCTTCTAAGGCGTGATCTCGTTTTCTGCATCATAAGCCCATATGATGTGAATGGAGAGACCAGGCTGCTGGTGGATGTTCTCAGAAGCTACTCTTTCAAATTTCTTTTCAATACAAGATTGACTATACATATACGCTCCTATACCTACATTGAAAGCCAGGCTTTACTTCCATGTAACAGATCACCATATTCCACAATAAGTGTATTTATTGATGCCGGAGTCTACGGATATTTCTGTTATCAATGGGTCTTCGCCTAAATCGGACCCAGATTCGGTATCCAAACCGTAGTAAATAGCTCAAATAAGTTCGCCGATATTATCCTAGCGATAGGCCTTCTTTAAGCAAATGCCTCATTGGAGATAAGAATTGACCCATTTCTCCAACGCTCGCTCTTAGCTTAATCCTCTGCTAGCATTAACCTGGTATATTTTGCCGTGCCAAGGTTCTTTGCGGGGAGAGTTCATGCTGCTAATGTTGGCTTCATGTAACCTTACTCAGTAATTGAGCGACGATCACGTGCGGGCCATTCGAAGCTATATACATACACTTGTAAGCCGCGATGATACACTTGCGCTTTTTTCATCCGAGCTCTTTTCCCTTTCCGTTTCAGTTGAAATCTTTACTGTGGTTATTGTATCAAGAGCCATGATCGGATACGCTGCTTTGGTGGCCACTTGGCTGGCCTGTCCAGCATCAGCCAGTTATGCCTTCTACGTTGGCAAGAACCTCACCCAGGACGGCAGTGTTATGGTGGGAGGCACCGGTGAAGAAGTTTCTAGTCATTGGCTTCAACTATTCCCAGCCCGAGACCATCCGCCCAATTCAACCATCACTGTCGGCGTTACCAAAGATGCAATCTTTCCCGGAGAGCTCTTCCAGATTCCTCAAGTGAACCACACGTTCCGGTACATGAGCATGGAATACTCCGATTTCGAGGGTTTTCCTGCGCCATTGACGAACGGTGGCCTCAACGAGAAGGGTGTCACTGTCCGAGATGTTTGGGCTGACAATCGCGATGAGCTTCTCGAGATGACACCGAATCCTCAGCGAGGTGTGCAATACAGTGATTTCGCACGCATTCTTATGGAGAGAGCGAGCACTGCTCGTGAAGGCGTCGAAATAATTGGAGAGTTGATGGCAAAATACGGCGAAGCTACTTACGGCGGAAACTCTCATCTCGTTGCCGATAAAGATGAGGGATGGGTTGTTTGGGAAATGGCTGGTGGCAAAAAGCTCTGGGCTGCTCAGCGCCTTGGCGCAAATGAAGTCAAGGTTCTTTACCCAGGCTATATCGAAGATTTCCCTACCGATTTTAAAGACAACCCCGACTATGCTGGCTCAGACAATATCATATCGTTCGCCATAGAGCAAGGTTGGTGGAACGAAACATCGGGAAAGCCTTTCAACATTTTCGACGTCTATGGTCCTCAAGACCCTCGATACAAGGCTCGTGATGGAGGATACAAGTTTATGTCTCAGGCAGCCTTGGAAAACGCTACTCTCGAGATGGTTCCTCTTACAGAGGCCAAGTTGATGGAAAGAGTTCGTGATCCTCGCATTGCTGATGATGAGGCTGGTTATGGTCAGATTGTCAGTCTCCATGATGGAATTGACCGAGACATGTTGCGAATCTGGAATGCCCCAGCCACCTCTGTCGCCGCACCTTTCGTCCCATGGTGGCTCGGTGTCCAATCCATTCCTCCCGAGTTTAGCGAACACCGTTATCTGACTACAGGAGCGTCCAGCAGTTTCCTCAATCCAGACTACCAACTTCAAGAGGCTTCAGAGTTCGCTGGCCGCATCTTCAAACGAGTGTTGTACTATATGTGCTCGGAGCCCAACAAGTACCACCCCATCGTTACAGAAATGTACGAGAAGTTTGAGGCTGCATCTCGCACTCAGGTTGAGGGTTGGGTTGAAAAGACAGCCTTGACCATGATTCAACAGGGAGAACGGAAGGCGGCGCAGAGCTTGTTGACCTATTACTCTCATACGCGTGCTGCTGAGGCGCTGGAAATCGGGCATACTTTAAACAATGCTATGGATGGATATATCAAGTTGACTGGAAAGTGGCGCGGGCCCAAGGGAAATCAGATCAACGATAGTGGTGAGGGTAACGAGACGGTTAACTGTCTTGTTGGGTATGACCCTGACAAGCCAAGATATCTACAGGAGAATTGAATAATAGGTAAAGAGCGTAATATCTAAGTTTAGTGTAGGAAATAGATAATTCTTTACACGAAGAAAAACTGTGTTATCAGCACCAAGCCAGTAGTGTTTGACAGTCGGACAAAGTGGATATGAGCTGTCGGTTTTACTCCATATCCCAACGGCTTATTTCTTATCAAGACCCGCTTCCGGCCTGCATGAACAGGTGGAGAGTCTATCGAGGCTCCGATATGAGAATAATTTGTATTCGCATGCACCGGCTAGACCGGGAATATCGTCAAGTTTCGGACGGAAGGCGCCGCGGATTATTTAAACCCCGCGTTGACTAGGGTAACATCAGCAACTAACTAACTTCATCTAGGCCCAGCATCTCGACTCCTCCGCCAACCAGACGCGGTTGATATATAAACATTACTCTTACCCAATACATCGTGCTGTCCCTGGGACCGCGGCGTCATGTCAAAAAGAAGCTGGTCTGAAGCCGAAAATGGAGAACAGCAATTCCCTCCCTTGATTTCACGAAAGGTCAAGGCCTGTACAGCGTGTCGGAGGCAAAAGGTAAGTTTGAAGAAGCAATGGAAGAATAATAGAATTAACTGCTGATTAGATCAAATGCTTGTTTGATGGGAATGGTCCGCCTTGTAGAAGATGTGCGGAAAAGGGCTTGTGTTGTGTCCTGGGCAAGAGTCTACAGACTATCTTGGATGAAAAGTCACAGTATGTTATTATCATTTTTTCCAAAACCCATTACTTATAACTTGCAGAATATCCCAAAATGTAGCACAGGACCTCGAACAGATGCACAACTTTCTAAAACAGGTGGCTGGCAAACTTGATCTGGAACTTCCGCCTCTACGCTCATCTTTTGCACCAGCAGAAGGGTCAAAAGACGAATCACCCAGCCAATCAAACAAAGGCCATCACGTTCCATCTCGTGATAATTCACCCAAGCCACTGCCAGAAGATGATGATCTGCCATATGCTCCGATTCACTCACTATATACTCTAACTAAGCTCCGCGCTCTTCGATCTCCGGATGATATCGATTCTCAACAGAATCAAGGGATCGACGATGTCATAACAAAGGATTTGATATCATTACCGGATGCGGAAAGGCTCTTCGAATTCTACAGAAGACGCCTGGATCCTTACATTTATCTCATCGGGTGCCCTTACGAGTCTATGCAAGCGCTACGACAGAAGAGCCAGTTTCTTCTTGTTGCAGTTCTCACCGTTGCAGCTCTTCATGATCCTACCGCAGACCATCTGTATCCGATCTGTAGTTCTGAATTTAGACGACTCTTTGAGACGTCAATATTCGAAAGACGACTTAGTAGGGACTACCTTCGAGCTTTATGTATCGGTTGTTATTGGCTAAGCGATTTATCATGGATGTTATCCGGCCACGCTATACGACGAGCCGCTGAATTCGATCTTCATAACAGCTACGACAGAGCTATTGAAAAGTCCAGTACAGAAGATGCAGAATGTGCGAGAATTTGGTACATTCTGTGTGTCTGCGATCAACAGCTCGCGACGCAGTACGGAAGACCGTCCATAGTACAGGAAGATGCTTCGACACAAGGAGCTATAGACTTCCTTCACTCTGCTGTTTCAAATGAAGAAGACCGACGTTTGTTGAGCCAAGCCACCGTTGTCAGCATCTTGAGAAGTATCAGAGAGCTCTTTAGCGGAAACAAGGGGAAGCCAATTCCAAGGTTGCATTTGAATCACATTTCACACTTTAGGATACAACTTGATCAGTGGTTCGCTTTTTGGACGGATCAAGTTCAAGGTATGTCAAGGACCTCCACTCGCCAAAAGATATTTATCTAACTGCTTTTAGAGCGGTGGCCTGGTATCGGTGGTTTCCCTCGGAAAGGCATTATCCTTCACTACAACTTTGCTCAGCTCTATCTATACTCACACGTGTTTCGCGGCATATCTAAAGACGATCACATTCCACACTACTTCCTGGACTGTGCCTTGAACGCCATCAAAGCAGCGACGACAATCATCGAAAAGTTCCTCAACGACCCAGATATCACACTCGGTATAGTCGGCATGCCATCATACGTCCACTCGATGACAGCTTTTGCATCCATGTTTCTCACAAAAGTAGCCACAAAGTACCATGACCTTATTGAAAGAGATAGAGTGTATGATTTGATCACTGGATTGGTACAACAGTTCCGGTCCCAGCCGGCTGGAAAATGGCATTTGGCAAACCTGATGACTAGTGGACTGGAAAGAATGGCACAGACTTTGAAGCCTGATGTTCCGGCGGATACGGGGCTACCACTAGGGGTCGGCATGGATCAGAGTGTTGATGCTGGGATATCAGGTGTTGATAATTTCTTTCCTGATTTGGCGGGCGATTTCTTTTTCAACTATGATATGAGTTTCGAAATGTCTGCGCCATTATAGGCAAAGGGCGTGGATAGCTCATACAATTTGTTGTCTTGGATTTGTGATAAAGCTAAACAGCAACTCTATGGCGCGGATGAAATTGTCTAATAATCATAATATACATTGGAAAATCTACTTATCTATTTATAAAAGGCCTAAAGTTCGTCATAACCCTTAACCTCCCAAGCACGCTGAGCCTTGAATTGCTCAGGGAACCACTTCGGAGTCTTTCCAGTGGTCATCATATCAACAAGCGCCTCAGCGCTACGATACGCCCAAGCCATGCCGTGTCCGTTCATGCAGACGATAGCCCAGAGACCATCCTCGGCTGGGACTTCACCGACCAAGGGAAACTCATCAGGAGTCTCACAAACAATACCCGTCCAGTCCTGGATAACAGTGCTGGACTCGCCCCAGTTCTTGTAACCGTATACGGTACGAGCCGCGCCGTGCAGAACGTACGCGATCTGGTCGTTAATGGAACTGTCATCCGAGATCCATCGCTCTCTTGTGGGAGACATCTGAGTAGAGCCGCCAATAACAACGCTTCCTGCGTCTTTGGAACCAGGTGGACGAGCAGCGATGTAGACATTTCCGCTATGAAGATCACCCACGCTGTTGCTGCGCTCAAAAACCTTGTTGTCTGTCGCATTGTTTTCGGGTGTTACGGCGGCGACTTGGTTTCTAACAGGCATGGTGAAGTTCGTGCTGGCAATGCCTGGATGTAAAGCATTTGTGAAGCCATTTGTAGCAAGGACAACATTCTTGCTCTTGACGGTGCCTCGGTTAGTCTTGACTTCCCATTTTGCACCATCCTTGCTTTTGCCGAGCTGGTTGAGGTTGAGAGCCATGGTGTTTGTTTGCAAGTTGAGACCCTTGTCAAGACTGTGCTCTAGCATGGCACAGACAGTGAGATATGGGTTCTGAGTGTGGGCTTGGAATGTCACAGCACCAACGATCTCTGGCCACTTCCAGTAATCGCGCGCATCCTGGCCCTTCCAGATGGTTCTCTTATTCTTGGGAACATCGTTTGGTCTCTTCTCTTCCAACTTGTGCATAAACTCAATATTCTTGACAGCCGTGTCGAAAGAGTCTTTTGTCCAGTAGAGACTAGCCGTCTCAACATCTGTAAAGTCGCTGGAGACATTATGCGACTTTACGAACTCACGAACATCGTTGACGCAGTCCTGTTCCATATTGCTAATCCTTAGCGCGTCATCCTCGCCGTACTCCTCAACCCAAGCCTTGACACCATTGTAATTGCCAGGCTTGCAGTGTCCGCCGTTACGACCAGACGCGCCTGACGCTGCTGAACGAGCTTCAATCATAAGAATAGACAGCTCTGGATCGCGGTCTAGTAGCTTGTGGGCTGTAGCAGCGCCTGAGATACCTGAGCCGATGATTACATAGTCGAAGATCTGGGATGTGGGTAGGTCTTTTGTTGTGCGGTGGTTGGCGATGCGGTGAGGAGGATCTTGCCAGTATGCTTTTGTAGCATTTGGCATAGGAAGACCAGGGATCTTGAGTTGAGGTTCATCTGAGTCTTCGCTTCGGGAGATGTGTTGAGATCTGGGTGTGACGGCCAGAGGATGGACACCAGACACAAGAGACAAGCTCAGTGCCACGGCTTGAGATAATGATGAGGATCTCATGATGGATACAATTGGTGGTGAGAATACAACCAGAATGAAAGCTTGAAAGAAGGAACTGCCGATCTTTATAACACCGACGTCGGAAGCAAGTTTGCCGGGCCTCACTTTTAGAGCCGCAGCGAAACTGGAGATATTTTTACTTATCGGCAAACGTTGAGGTCGTATGAATGAGACTCCGCTTGAGTAGACTCGATCAGGAAGGAGTTTATGCGATCAGCGTAGAAGGAAGGGCGACATTATCGTGCGGGGTTTACGCTATCAGTTCAGGCTAGTTTAGTACTGCGGAGGCAGAAGGAATCTGGGGTGCAAGAATACAGGGATATATATTTCTTGGTGTTTTGGAAACTCAATTGACTCGGTTATTCTGTCTTTCTTTTGCCTACGGCACTATTGTAATCCAAGTCAAGTTTCTTACTACCCCAAGGTATGGATATCCCCAATAATTTCTCCGAGCTTTTTATTGATCGCAGTACGATATAACTACCCAGAATCTTATTCATTGATTTGACTAAGTTATTCATCGGCTCTCTTCCGAGTCCAGGATTCAATTGAGACACCAGTGACTCAAACCTCTCTCTCCAACTCAACTCTATACCCAACAAGTTCAAGCTTCTCAGCCCGTCTCTCACTGCCCTCCCCAGTCTCAGTAAACACAAAATGCTCATGCGCCAAAAGCTGGTACACAATCCTATCCAAAGAAGCCCACGTATTGCAGGTGGCATCGGGCCATGCAAACAAAGTCTCTTGCTCAGCTATTTCCCCCGCCGTACCTGACGTGAACATCATCCGCCATGAAGTTTCTGTATCGCTTTTAAGTCCTGTGGGATACAGACGGAAACGAACATGTACTGGAGGTGAGGGGAATACAGGCGGTAAACCGACGCTGCCATATGTGCTTGCGATATCAACACCTCGAACTGTCCAATTGGTGATACTAAATCCAGACTCATCGTCCACAGAAAAGGTGAGAGATGAATTAGTCTTGGTGTCAGAGTATGTACCAGCGTACTTCTCTTCCGCCTCGTCTTTACCAGCTTGTTCAATGGCGGGAAGTAGTGTTTGGACGATGCTGGAAAACCATAACTGAAGCTCTGCGCCGCCGACTTCACCCGGACCAGCGTCAAGAAGAGTGACAGTCAGGTTATAGTCAGGGATAAGAGCCATGAGAGAGTGATAGGAATCTATGTCACCAGCCTTGGTGTAGAACTCAACGAGACGACCGTCTTTGGTGACATTGGTAGAGCGGAATATTTCCCAGGGTCGACCGATCACAATACCTCTTGATGAAGTACTGGCAGCTGGCTTCATCCATTGTCTGGTTTGTGCTGGGCTAAGCAGTTCGTAGCGCAGGACGGCATCTCCAAAGGCCATTATATCATTCAAAGAAGACCAGTAAACACCAGCACTACCACCAGTTAGTAAACAATTCTTAGTCAACAAGGAAATCACTCACGGGTCACCATAGCCAAGAGTTGCGTTCCACCATAAATCCCCAGGAAAAATGAAGCCCAAAGAATCGTCAGGCTTCTTGTCGTATGTATGCTTCATACCGACAGGATCCCAAATATGTTTCTTGATGTACTCTCCAGAGGGCATACCGCTGAGCTTTTCGATAATGAATCCCATCAGAGCGAAGCCAATGTTTGAATAGACTGTGTTTGGTTCAAAGGGGGCGTATACGGGGGGTCTTCCTCCAAAGCGTTCATAAAAAACTTCCTGTGTTAGGCTATTCTTCAGAGTCAAGGGTGAGAGACATACCTTTCTTGCTGCATGCTGGAAGACCAAGAAGTCCTGAACAGTTGAGGGCCTTGGATGGGTCAACTGGAGAAAATCCAAGTTTCGTCCAGTCTCCATAAGGCGAAACATCAGCTGCAACTGGGAAATGTTAGTATGTCGGAAGTCCAAGGTTTGACAAACTTACAATCCGCTGGTATCCCGCCAAGATGCGAAGCCAGAGCCCCAATAGTAATCTCATCCCAATCCACAGCCCAAACTGCATCTTTCTTCCTCGCTTCTTTATCAAGACCTCTAAGCTCAGGTAGGTATTTTGTAACAGGGTCATCAAAGTTCACCTTGTGCTGTTTCAACAGAGCCAGAACAGGGAATACTTTGGATAGACTGGCCATACGGAAGACAGTGTCAGAGTCTACCTTGTCAACGCCGCGAGGGTCGACGTTGGGAGGTGTGCTGGCGAATTCAAACATGTAGTCATCTTCATAGGTGGACTTGATGGCGACTGCGACTGAAGAGTTTACAAGAGACTCTGTGTCGGAAGAGAGAAGATCTTGAATCTTGTCTATGGCGGCTTTGACGGCTGAATGACTGCTGGGATGAAGGGGAGGTGGAAGGACGGGGCCCAGAGGTGGACAGTGACCTCCTCGGGCTGCGAGGGATGTGCCCAAGAAGAGGGAGATGCGAAGATAGTATTGAAGAGTCCTCATCTTGGATTAATTTTCTGATAAAGTCTATCTAACTAAGAGTCCCTGTATATCCGAGAGACCTATGCAGCTTTATAGTTTCTAACATAACACTACAGAGAAGCAACCTCTCGTATTCGCCAAAAATGATATCGACGATTGAATTCCTTGCTTACTCCTCACTTCTTCTGGTCCAGTCATGAGGATCAAACTCGTAAGCTTATGGCTGCCGGTTGAATTACATTCTTACAATGAAGAACAGACCGAATCGAGAAATATATGTAAGATTTCATGGAAGTCGTGATTGGCAGCTTGAACCTAACGCAACCCTTACACCTTTCCTGAAGCAAATCGCTCCTGTTTTGAGCTAATATTTCAAAGGTTCCTTGGGACTCTAAGACATCAGTTGTTCAGACTTGTGTTATTTCCGCAATGGAATGGATGGGTATGTAAGCTTAACCTAGCCACGAGACTAGTCTTTGTATCGTACTGAGGCTTAGGACCTACGGGAATATGACGGAGCCTGAAGATTTACGATACAAGTGAAATGGGGAACAAAGCAACCTCAGCTGTTCATGGACTTTTATGTTGGACAGAAGCCTGAAAAGCTTGAATATACCTCGGAAGAGCTGGAGTATTTCTCGATGTGAGATGATCTCATCACTGCCTCGGCAAAAATGTCAGCTTTGCGGCTCGATTAGTTCGCTGACCACCTCTGTTCAGAAAGGAAACCCAGGAACCCGTCTCTTTCTATGTTGCGATAGGTTGCAAAGAAGTTGGATAATCAGATTTGTAATGACATCTCGGCTAGATTGTCATTGTCAGCTGAAGGATCGTCTGTGGTTGCAACACTAGTCTTGTAGAGACCATACTGCAAGTCCAATGATGTCTGTCAAGTAGAGTGATATCATATATAGACGGGTAAGTACAACCAAACCTCCCGATTGGTTAACATTGGCTCTCACTACACGATATCCTTATGTGAACAGGCTTGCACAAATGGTATCATAAATTCATAACACGCTAAATATCAAGGTACAAGAATACATAGCTCATGGCCAGTATACATCAAGGGTATCAACCGGCGAACCACCTTCAGTCACACCTCCACCAGGAAGGTAGATGCCTCCTTTGACGGCAACAGCCTGTCCACCATGTCTAGGCAAGGCCATCTTGCCAATCTCCTCCCATGTTTCAGTCTCTGTATCAAAGACTTCAATCTGATCAAATATTCCTTCCGAATCGGAAGCAGTGTTTCCCTCTCCTCCAAGAACATAAATCTTCTTGCCGACGGTGCCTGATACGACTCCGCCTCGGGGTGTAGGCATCTTTGCTTCGCTAGTCGTCCAGCCTTGCTCGAGGTTATCAAGATCGAGGATGAAAACTGTATCCTTTACGTTGCGCTGACCACGGAGACGGCCGCCTAGAACGTAGAATTTGTTCCCGACAATGGCAGAGGCTGCATGATCACGGCCCTCGGGAAGGGTTTGTGCAGCTTTTGGAAGGTCGAGCCATTTTGAAGTCTTGGTATCGAACGCCGAGACAAAGTCGACTGTATCTTGCTCTCCGCCTGGACCAGTTGGTTCGAGTATGCGCATACCTCCTGCCATGTAGATAATATTTCCGTAAACACCCATAGCAGCACTGCCTCTCTGTTTATCATCTGGAATAGATGCTAGTTCAGTCCATTCGTCGAGGTCAGGGTTGTACACCCATGACTCAGCAAATGCTCGCCAAGCACCGTCATCGATATCTGAAAGACCCCCTAGCAGATAAATCTTGCCATTGACGGCGGCGACATTGGGATGATTGACTTTGACGGGTGCTTCGGTAACGTGTCGTCGCCATGAATTTGAACGCGTGTTATAGAATTGCATAAGCGCTGTAGTTTCGAAACCATCGGCTTCGCGATTGGGGACAATTCCACCAATAATGGCCACTGTCTTTTCTGAAAGGGCCACTACGCCGTGTTCCTGTCGCGGGGCAATTGGAACCGACTCGAGTGTTTTCCAGGTGTTTGCGCCCTGTGGAACGACGCTGGCCACAGCGCTAGTCGCTAACGAGAGCAACGCTAAAGAGGAGGGGAAGATCATGATGAATAGACTCAAGACAAAAGAAGTTGAAGTAAGGTTGGGAACAAGAGGGAAACAAAATATGGTGCCACCCAAGAGCTTATGTAGCAACCAGTTTCATCCGGAGCTTGGCTCTCCGTCATGGAATTCGTGGCTTGAAAGAAAGAACCTTGCTTGTAGTGCTCTTGGCGGATGTTCAAGCATCCATTCTCACACACTCTTGAAGCACGGAGTGCCACAGGAACAGGAACATGAACAGGGAATGTGCTGTACTTGTTCTGTTATAGTGGTCTTTTAGCGCTGCGACCTGGGGTATAGTGACGCGTTACAGTGAACAAGGGTGGCTTGCGGAATGAGATTAATGGCACATGTACTCTGTACTGGGCGCCAAGTAAACCTCTGGTTGGCGCACGTGTTGAAATAAGCTCGCATTTATGCTTTTAGACATCTTATCGGTAGTTGCACGTGGAGTAAAGTATTCGATCTCGACTGATATGAACTCGAATGTCTGTTTAACAGTTATTGAACTAATTGATAGAACCGACTGAAATACCGCAGCTCGCAATTTTAATATCTACCGCACTAAACAAGAAGTCTCATCGAGTACAAGATGACTACAACTGACAAAGAAGTTGTTGATGTCAATTGTGGCTGTAATGGAGCCAAGAAGCTTGGATCTTACAGTACGCGCAACTCAATTGACAGAATGACTGAACAGCTTATGTGATCAATTTACGCGTAACCCATCGACATCATTTATCGGAAAATTTGTATCGTCATTGGTAAAGCATCTCATGTTGTAAGAAACGAAGCTTTCTACAAACAGTAGTGCTTATCAGCCAAGAATACTGCTTGCGTCAGTCAACATCTACGCCACCAAGCCTCACCAGAGTCTAGAATAAAGACGAGGAAAAAAAAAGAAAGCTGACAAGACTGGGATTCGAACCCAGGCCCCTTTCGAGACTGCGAATCGTTACTAGTTCGAATGGAACCTGAACACAGCGCCTTAGACCGCTCGGCCATCTTGCCTTTTGATTGGATGATGAGGGTGCATGCAATTGATACCTAGTGCTCACTCAGAATAGAGGCACACGACTTTTTGGAGTATCAGATACAACATTCTTGACATACGAAACGTGCTTGCTAGGTTGTTTAATCTTTTCATCATAAAGGCGGCTTAAAAGGTAAATTATTGTGCAATCTTTGGCTGTTGGTTCTTGGCGAAACACTCGCTGGGTACTCCCTAGATACCCCTGAATCTGAAACATGTAGAGAAGCTTGGCTGGCGAAAAAGACGAGTTTCAGCCGTGTTTACATGGATTCTAAAACACAGAACGGAATTAAGGTATTAAGCTTTGTTTGAACCAGCTGAAGACAGATCATTGTGTAAAGAGATAGTAGTTGGACCTTTGACGAGGCGTGCATACGCCCATTACTGAAACGTCGAGATTTCATTCAAGGCTAGCATTTGATCGTCCTTTTTTTTTATATCGCAAACATAAAGGCTCATTCAATCCTCTTTCTCCCACTCGGCGATACGTAAGCATATAAATTACTAATAGCATATTCTATCTCAGTTGGAATTATAAATCTGTTCCACTCAATAGTCTTTGACTCAGCCTTCGTCTCCTAACACCAGAACAGGAACAACTAGGCAGTCATAAAGATTATTATAGGGTATATCCTTGCATATCAAAGTTTTCCTAGTTAATATCTTCAGTACCACGAAGGTTTTATCAAGTCGAGAAGCCCCCAGAATTCAACTGTCGTGGCTCACCAGCAGCCTCAAAGGTCCCATTCATCAATCTCCTCAAAGCCTGCGCTGTACTCAGTCCCGGCGCAACCCAAGTGACGTTATTCCCAATTTCCTTCATATAAGCAACAGTAGAATTGTCAAAAGCGTACTCAAATGTGACTGTTCGAGGGACAAGTTGGTCGTGCAGTCTAGGAGCAGCAAGTGCCTCATGAGCAGTCATGTTCTTATCAATAGCATTAAGCACAACCTGTGCAGTCGCTGTGATGATTCTACTGCCACCGGCAGATCCAGTCACGAGAGAGACTTGGCCATCGGGTCCTTCGACAATGGTTGTGCTTATGCTCGAAAGAGGACGCTTGCCTGGGCGGATAAAGTTGGCTTCGCTGGGGATAAAGCCGAATTGGTTGGATTCGCCTGGGATGCTAAAGTCGTTCATCTCGTTGTTCATTATGATACCCGTTTCGGGGACGATGACCTTTGAGCCAAAGTTGAGGTTGATTGTGGTTGTAAGTGAAATAGCCAAACCGGATGAGTCCATGGCCACGATGTGGGATGTTCCCGGTGTATCCAGACTCTCAAGACCTTTCGGATCATATTGATCGAGCTTCAGAGGCCGACCGTCAAGCTTGGCACGGACTTCCTGGGCTGTCTCGTTGGAGTACATCTCCATCTGGTATTGTGCCATATCATCCAAATAGCTTGGATCGCCGAGGTTGGTGCGCATGCCATAGCTGAATTTAAACGCCTCATCAATGTAGTAAGTACTATCGTTGACTCGTGTTGGATCGCCAAGGAAGTCATATCCATCCAGAATATTCAGAGCTGCTGCAACTACTGCACCGCTCGAAGGAGCAGAGCCACTCGTGACCTTTCCACCCCGGTAGTTGATCTGAGAGGGCTCACGAATCGCAACTGAGTAGTTCCTAAGGTCCTCAACTGTCATGATTCCCTTTTCGCGTTTGAGCGTTCGAATAGTTGCATCAGCCATTGCACCTTCGTAGAAGACATCTGCTCCTCCATCGGCAATTGCTTCCAAGGTATCAGCGTATCTTTTACGGGTGAGCTTTTCGCCCACCTTGACAAGCTTTCCAGAGGGTGCAAAGTCAATTGCCCAAGCTGGGTCGTTAACGAGGAAGCTTTCGTTCTCAGACTTGGTGTATGTCATCTTCATATACTTCATGGTATCGTTATTGACTGGGAAGCCGTAACGTGCAACCTTGATAGCTGGCTGCACGAGCTGAGACCAGGGAAGCTTGCCGTATTGCTTGTGTAGATGTTCAAGTCCTCGCAGTTCACCTGGGACGCCGCTGAATTACCATTAGTTTTGTGGGCTGGAGCTGATTGCATATACATACCTTGCTTTGCCGCCAGATATACTCTCGTTAACATTGTTCTTAAACATGTTCTCTGTAGCAGCCGCGGGCGCCATCTCACGAAAATCGACAAATTCATATGGGTGCGATTCATTTTTTCCGTTTGGCTTATGGATGAGCATAAAGCCTCCTCCGCCAATACCCGAATGGTACATGCCTTTAAAAGTCAGCGTGGCTTCAACACGATAGAGCTCTGAACTCACCAACTGTTCCCACGCAAAGAACTGTCGCGACCATGGCATCTGCCGCATTACCGCCATCTCGCAAGACATTCACACCGATGGTGCTGCATATCTCGCTTTCGCTAGCAACAGCGCCTAAGTCATTGGAGAATTGCCTGGATTGTAAAGGCTGCAATTGAGGAGGATAGGGAGTCTCGCACGGTTGGGAGTATCCGACTTGTGGAAACACGCTCAGTAGAGCAGCCAGAACTTGTAGTTGACCCATTTTGACTCTGTAGTTACCAATTGAAACCTCCTCAGATGAACAAGGTGTTGGCGAGAGGGAAATACTTGCAAGGTAATGGATTGCTTTAATACTACTAAACGGAAGTCTAATCCTCCGCTACCACGATAGACAAACTACCACCGCCAACACGCCAATGCGACATTGACTTTGTATTCAGACCGGGTTACACACATTCTGACCAATCGGAGAACATATTGAAGCTGAGAAACTACGATAAGAAGGCGTAGAGGACATCATCAAAAGGACGATCAAAGGCGGGGTATTGATCCCTTGCACTGATAGCTCCAACAGAAGCTAAGCTCTTCAAGAAGTGATCAGCAGATTCCAACCTTGGTTCTTAAACAGCTTCCTAATAAAGAAATTATTTATCATGTAAAAGCTTCAAAATCGGGGCGGACCATTGCGTGATATAGGCAGCATGATCCTTCGCTATCGGTGTTTGTTCTCCGATGTGCTAATTTACCATTGGCATTATTCATGCCAACCCAATTAAGGCATTTTTAAACTACAACCCTCATATTCCCAAAATGTCTCAAACCCGAGCCTTTCGTAAAATCCTCGTATCTCGACTGCATCAATAAGAACACCTTCCATACCCCTCTCTTTCAAGATCTCCATCGCCTTGACCATAAGGGCTAGCCCAATGCCTGTTCCTCTTGCCTTTTCATCAATGCCTACAGCAGCAATGAGACCTGTCTTCTCGCCAGAGGGCAGTAAAGGTAAGAATGCGAAGGCGTCGGTGGCGGCGGAATTGTAGGAGCACATCAGAGTCCATCCTATTTGCGCGTTTGTGTCTGGGTCGAAAGCTACCAGGACTTGGTCGTGTTGGTTCCGGGAGGCGAGGGCTTGATAGATGCCTGCCCAGCTCTGGGGGTCGTTAGGTTATGACGAGACAGGATAGAGGAAATTACGCACGAATTGAGCTTCTTGCTTGGTCATGCATTCTTCATATAGGTCTGCTGACCATGGAGAAAATGTGACCTTTGCTTTTGAAACACGGTCCATTATCTCTTGTGGTGCAATTGTTTCCGTGATGCTCTTGAAAAGATCCCTAATAGGAGGAGAAGTGCCATAGGTACCTGTTTGTCAGTATGAATCTATAGGCAATGATTCAAGACAAATACCTCTATGCGAAAAGAAATCCTTCGTCTCCTGAGGGGCCGTACTGGGAATCTGCCACCAGAACCGCGGAAAGATAGATCCCATCTCCAAAGACTTCAACTCTTTTCCACTAGCACGAGCTGCGTCTTTAAGACCATTCTTGGCTTGTTCCAAAAGAGCGCTTCCAATTCCTTGACGGCGATGTTCTGGTAAAACTCCGATGACAGCAATTCTGCCGTGTGCGCCATCGCTTGAAGATCTAGTTTCGTCGACCGTGCAGGATAGACAGAACCCGTGTTCATGAATCCAGTGATATCTGCGGAGTCCGAAGAGGAGATTTTTGAATCGGTCATCAGAAATGGGCCAGTCGGGGAAGATGGCCTGCCAAAGATGCCATGCTTTCTTTACATCGTCGTCGGAGTTGGTGAGCTGTCGAATTTCGTGATGGGTAGATGATGCGGTTGCATCATTGCTGGTTTGAACTGCCATTTTGCACACGGTCACGAGTTGTCGTAGTTGAGCACTAATGGGGTGGATGAGAATGATATGATCAACTTGATAAGTTGGAGATAGGCTCGGGGTAGTTGAACAGGCCGCGACACGTAAGCTGACAATGCGGAGAAAGGCAGGGAATGCGATCACTTGTGCCAAGGTAAACCATGCACCTCGCCTCATCAGGGCATGACTTGCAACTACATCACACGACTTTACAAAAAGGAAGTTGCATCTATCAATCATCTATGGGATATATCCTCCCCCCCACACCACAGAACTATATCACACACATCCTCTAACTTCTACTTTACATTCCTACTCACCAACTCTACTCACTCTCGCCTCATCTTTAGCCCTAGAAATCACATCCTCCCAAATCGGCGGCTTACATCGGATATCTTGTCCAGCAGCCTCGGCGTCGAAACCAAACTGCAAGAGCGCGTCTTCGCTACACCATTCGCCTGTTGCCATAAGCCCAACGGGGATCTTGCCCTCGGTATCTCTATCAGCTACGTCACCAGCGCCCTTACTACCCTCAGGAATCACATAGCCGGCTGGGACGGTTATGGCGGGAAGACCGCAGAAGTTAGCGAGCCAGACATATTCCATGCTTTGAAGTGTGTAGTTTCCATCGTTGACGCCATAAGACAACTCAGACTTTCCTCCACGGATGGGAGATCCGGCGCAGGCTGTTGTGGGGGTTATAATCAGCATACCGGGATATGTCTTCCACAGATGGGCCAGGTGTTGCATAAGCATTCCTCGCAGCTTTTGAGCCAGCAGGTAATCAGTGGCAGGGGTAGTACGACCGAGAGCCAGGAGAATTTTGTTGGCTGGTGTAATACCACTGGTATCAAAAAGTAATGTCGAAGCATCGGTAAGAACAGTCAGTGCATGTGCCATCTGTCCTTCGGCAGGAAAAGGAAGTTCGATAGGCACCAGAGTGTATCCGTGCTTGGCTGCCAGAGACTCGACCATACCACGAACCAACGACTGAACACCAGGCTTCGCACGAGATATCCATGCATCAAAGATTCCCAAGACCTTGGTAACTGGAGGTGATGGCTGAAGAGCTAAAGGCGGGAATTGTGTGGATGGGTGCGGTTCGGCAATGGCTTCATATGCAGCGACCAAAGACTGCATATCAACGGCAAGAGGTCCCTGAACAGCACAGGTAGGCGAGTGATTGGCACCAGGCCAAGAGGTAAGTCGGGCATGCGTTGGCTTGAGGCCAAAAACAGAGCAAAAAGACCCAGGGATTCGAATGCTGCCACCACCATCACTACCTAAAGCAAGAGGCACGAGTCCAGAGCTCACGGCGTAAGCAGGGCCGGACGAGCTTCCTCCGGTATAGTAGCCTGGGTTAAAGGGATTAGGTGGTGTGCCATGATTTGGGTTGTTTCCAGTTGTATCTGATGATGTTAGTTGACGCCAGAACAACGGTAAGAGCATAACAAACCTAAGCCAAATTCGTGCATAGCAAGCTTTCCAAGAATGACAACACCTGCTTCTTCAAGCTTTCGAACAATCCAGCTTGTTGATGATTTTCCTTCGGCAGGTATCTCAGCATACTCTTTCATTGAACCCAAGCTTGTAGAATATCCATCTAAATCGTAATCATCCTTGATAGCTGAAGGAACACCATCGAGGGGACCTAGAGGTTGCTTATTCTTATATCGCTCCGTTGAAGCTTTAGCAGCTCTCATAATCTGATCAATTTTGATTTCTCTCCATGCAATAGCATGCTTTCCGCGCTGAGGACCATCGAGTTGAATTAGAGGGAGGATTGCTCTAACCACATCGACTGGCGTCAGCTCCCCAGAAAGGTACAAAGCTCGGTAATCAGCTGCTGAGTAGAATCTAGAAGTATCAAATACTCGGGAAGTATTGTCCAGCTGTAAAGAAGAGAGTTGAGTTCGTTCTCCACGTTCTTTAGCTTCAGCTTCTGATAGGGCGAGTGGATAAACTGTCGGGTCGTATCTTGGCTCAACATTTTCAATGTAGGTCCGGATCTTTCGGAGCGAAGCAAAACCAGCATTTTTCCAAGCAGTCTCTCGAATAAATCGAATCCATTCCATTCTTGAGCGTGTCAGCATAAGTAATACACTTTTGACACATGATAAGCTTACAGAAATGCAGCTGCCACCAGTAAAGGTCCTCTGATGACGGGATTCGGATTCCTCTCAATGGCATAAGGAACACGAGGTCTAGTAATCAAGCACGTCAGCATCTCGACCACCCACTCATGATGAAGTCTGCAATATTACCCCTCCTGAGCCTCAGGATAGTTGAAAAACCTCCTCTCGCTGGTATTCTTACTCATTTTAAATGGTTGAAAATTTGTAACGACGGTATTTGGGGTTTGGTTATGTTTGTCGTAGATAGGTTACTGGTGACGGTTCGGACAATTTAAACTCTCGGAATGGACGGCAACCGCGGAAGCCGGTTGATTGAGCGGTGTTTAGTAATGGACTACGTACTCATCACGCGTGATCTGCGTCAATAGACGAATTGAAATTTGATTCGTAGATATGAGACCATTAAGCGGCTTACTTCCTGGTTTTGTCTCGTATCCAACTTGCTGCTATCAGGACAACAGGGACATGCCTACCTAACGAAAAAGTATATGAGATGGAGCTGTTTATGTCATTTTACATCAGATATTTATATTAAATATCCTTAAATGCTAACCACAAGGTTTTCCAATGGTTTCTAATATTGCACGGATGTACTCATGTCTTGATATTGCAATGCAACATATTCCTACCCTGTTCTTATCACCATGCACACGCTTGACCGAGCCAGGAAATACCGGTAAACGCCAATGTCCGATTTTGTAAGAACAGTAGGTCGTAAGAACGATATATGATTTTGGAAGTACGCAACGTTATATTTCTCGGACAGAAAAATATGGTTGGTTAGTAATGGCAGACGTTAGATTCGGGTTTCTGGAAGTTAAAAAGTGCCCATGCTGAACACGCAGTAATATTAATTGAAAAAGACCGGTACTCTCCATTGACAGCCTTATATAGAACAAAAACTAAGGAACAGTAATAAAGGTTGCTTAAAGACTGATATTGTCAATTGTCCAACTACAATCTTGTTAGTAAATGCTTAGAGTGCTGACTTGAACGCATATACGCAATCAACATGTGATGCCATATTTCTTGAGAATTCAAAATAGTGCCTGTGCATTCACATTTATACAGAAAGGGCATACATAGTTAGGCAGATGACCTCAAAAAGGTAGAACCTTGATAGCTAGTAGAAAGAAAAAGAAATTGTTCTTACTCAAGGCAAAAGGAAACATTTGATGAGACTGGGACTCGAACCCAGGAGGATTGCTCCACCAGGAAATTGGTGTTAAGGTTAACCTTAACCTGGCGCCATAACCAACTCGGCCATCTCACCAACGTAATTGGATACATGGAGAGCACACTATTTTATACTATACACAATCAATAAAAGTTTGGGGTCATAGTAGTAAAAGATAGTGAGTGAAGGCTACAGATAGGGCCATTGAATCGCGGGGTTCTGGCATGGAACCTGAACTGTGAATTTTGAGCCCTGTGACGACAGTTACGGTGGTTCTCCGGACCGATCTAAATCGCACAGACCTGCAGGCAGCAGCGGAACAGTTTTGCCCCAACCTTTAAGTTACTTAACCAACACAGTTCAAATCTACCTAGGACAAGCGAACTTATTCTGTCTGTACCATGTTGACTATATCGGATTTTTATCCGCAGCCCTCGAAACTATCTGAATGTCTTCATCTCCTTGAATTTATTCAGAAAAACCCTGGAAAGCCTCATTGGCCTCCTCTCGACCTAGACGATGAGACTCGTGCCCTATACGAAAAAGCAGTCGCCGATCCATCGTCGTTGAGCGATGAGGAACGCAGGACTATTCTGCTAAGACCACCCCGCGAGGAAGAAGATTCTCTGTGTCATGACATTTGCGGGTCCACCATGTCTGAGATCGTGACCAAGGCTCTTCGTGATCCTGATTCCCTCTCTTATACAGAAGCGAGATTGATTACTAGCGGCGTTCCAAGCATCAGGAATAGTGTCATGCAACAACATTCACTTCGACTACGGGTTAAATCTGATAGTGACCTGCGCCACGAAGCCTTAACCGCTGCCACGACAAAGGACGAAATCGCCGCTCTCGAACCCTGCCGGGCTATCCAAGATGCTAATAGGAAAGCTCGCGACGCGGCCAGAGAAGCTCTGGATGGTCACGATGGACAGCTCATCAAGAGGGCAGCCTTTAGACCGCATAGAGGTCCTTTGCCGTGGCAAGAGCATATCATGAGTTCGAGTAATTCGTCCAAGAAGGTGGCGCCTTGCGGATTTGTAGTATTCTACCTAAAGCAGGAAGATGTAAAATATTCTGATTTCCAACAGCAGCTTGAGAGTTGTATATCTCACGGGTTCCATTATTGCTGGGGACTGACGGAGGAACCAGTCTTTACAGGATTCAAATTACACAAGATACAGCACGATAGCTCTGAATCCCTCCAGAAACGCTTCATAAGCGTCCGGGATGCAGAGGGTATTCCAGCCGGTTTGCGGAAAGACATGTTCCTCTACGTTGACGATGTGGCAGTCGAATCTCTAAATTCACCCAGGCCCTTCATCTGGCTATGGGAACCGCAGGAAGACCTAGAAACGCAGGAGCATTTAGGGCCAGTAAAGATAGACACTAAACACGTGGCACCACTCCTTCTAGCACGATTAACATCACGGGATATGTCTGTCGAGAGACGTATAATGGAGCTTTGGCGCTGTGGACCAGAGTTGGAAGGGTTAATTGAGGCGGCGAAAAAGTCGACCAACGAGAGTCGTGAACATGATGGAATCTGGCCTCCACGTGGGCTATGCTTCTAGGGAGCTATTTTACTGAAAGGAAATTTTATCATTATCCAAGTGTTGGGTCTTGGCCACAAATGCTAAGACTGGCTTCTACATCATTGTCCCTTTGTTAAAAACGTGAGAGCCCCAAGCGCATATCCATCTAAACCAGTTTTAAGAGTTGGATGAATGACAGGGGCAAACTTGGAGGAATGGTTTGCAGCGATAGTCTGAGCAATAGTTCCCTCCTTTTCAGCCTTGTCCCATGCCTCTTCACCTACGCACCCATATGTAAAGAAACAGTACGGTTTATTGACAGCAGTTGCCAGAATGGAGAAATCTTCGCTGAATGCCAGCTTTGGCATCTCTCTGTCATATTGTCCCAAACCTTCGCCGAAGTGCGCTGCAAATGACTCTTCAACCCTCTTGGTGATATCGACATCGTTGATCGTTAGAGGAAACGCACGGGTTTGCTCGAACTCTGGACTCCTGAGGACATTGGCGCAAGAGCACTCTGCTTTTATAACGTCTTTGATGCGCTGTAGCAGACGTTCCCGTGTAGCCGTTGTGGTGGATCTTGTATCGACGCCGAGAACGGCTGAGTCTGCGATAACATTCTCTGCATCCCCCGCATGTACACTTGTGACAGTGACGACGCTTGATTCTGCTGGATCGACTTCCCTCCCTACAAGAGTTTGCAATTTGAGGATAGCATTTGCCGAGATGGCAATCGGGTCCACAGCTGTATGAGGCATACTTGCATGAGAGCCTTTGCCGTAAATAGTGACTTTATAGTTATCCGCGCTTGTTGCGACGAGTCCTCTGCGTGTGCCAATCGTGCCGGTACGAAGTGGTCTTACATGTGCCCCGAGAACAAAATCAGGGATGGGAACCTCGTGCTTAGTGTATAGACCGTCGTCAACCATTGCTTGAGCACCAGTACCTCGCTCTTCGGCTGGTTGGAATGCCAGTACCAGGGTGCCTGACCAAGCGTCTCGGCATGAGAATAGTGTGGCCGCGGCGCCGAGCAAAGTCACAATATGCATATCATGACCACAGGCGTGCATAACAGGTTTCTCAGTTCCGCTTGCAGCGTGAATCATTCGCTTGGTACTGGCATACTCCAGCCCAGTTGTCTCTTCAACCGGCAAGGCATCGATATCCGCTCGAAGCAGAACGGTAGGGCCGTCACCGTTACGGAGGACAGCTGCTAGTCCATGACCGCCAATGTGAGGCTTAATGATCAAGTCGTCAGGACCTATCGTTTTAAGTCTCTCGGCAATAGTAGCCGCTGTCTCGACTTCTTGGTTTGATAGTTCGGGGTTTCTGTGGAGATGCTTGTAGAGCTCCTCAAAAGGCTGTAGATCAGGGCGATGCTGATCTACAATCTGAGATAGGATTGATGTCGACATATTAAGGAAATGTGGGTTTACAGAAAGGTAAGAGATTAGAAGAACTCGGAAAAGATAAATGCAGTATCGTGGTGTTGCCGGCGGTTTTATACCGAACATTTGCGGAAGGAGCTAGGTTAGGTATTGCTTACACCACTTTCGGAGTCAATCGGAGTTTGTGCCTGAGGCTGATTATTTATTGGAACTCGGCCCATTGTAGGTCCTGAAATACTCTTTTATACAATTCACAATTCAAACCTTATCTATCCAATTCAATTGAATTCTTAAGTCAGTCGCCAAGCCTCATTTTAAGTGCCTTGCCATATCATGATTCCGTCTGCTTTCTAAGCTCTCGGTAACCTTCCGAAATAATCGGACCTAAGTTCCGGACTCTTGCTGGACCTTGTCTCTCGGCCTAATAACTGATATTTCATAATGCATGTAAAACACTAGAAATCGCTTTAACAAATACATCTATATATTTATGTCAAGGAGTCTTGCAAATATGCTTATGAGATAAATCAAGTTAACTAAAGTCTTGTGAAGTACGTCTAATCAACCCCATACATCCGACCATTCAGACGCTCCGTCTATTCTTTATTCCCCTCGTCTCCATTTGCTTTTTCCGCGATCTTTGAAGTAATGAACTCGGCGTACTCGAATGCAGTCATGTCAGGGCCGCAAGTGGTGTTGACCTTGGGCAACCTTCCATCGACGAAATAGTTCGCAACGATAGCTTGGGTACAGTTGGAAGAGTGCGAGAAGAGTCCATGCTAGGAAATTGTCAATCAAAACAGTTCAAATCCACGGAATGTTTCTTTGGAGCTACACTTACACCGACTCCTTCGTGTACTAAAAGGCGGCTACCTTTAAATTGAGCCGCAATCTCCCAGGCGCCGCTCAAAGGAGTAACAGGGTCATACTTTCCATTCACCACAAGAACAGGCAAGTTGGTGTTGACGCTTCTCATCTTGTCCAACTTGATTTCCTCGGCAGGCGAAAATTTCCATCTTGCGCATCTGGTTCGTGTGGGCATTAGAGTATCACCCCAGGACGCTTGTGCCAGATGAGCTTGGTAGATTGAAAACAAGTCATCTGGATCCTCAGCCCGGAAGCTAGAGTCGACACAGGCAATACCGATATTAGCAGTCATAGCATGAGGGTTCCAGGTGGACGTGATGTTTAATCCACCTGGTGCAAACATGGCAGTCTCGTTGCCCTTGAAAAAGCCTTCAATCCTGGAAGCTACACTTGGGTAGTCTGTGGCAGAGTAGAGCCCTGCAAGAATGAGGTTCTTGAAGTGGAGGAGCTGTCCGCCTAGAGAATTGGTCGTGGTGGCGTTAGCTTCAGCATTAGCCGCACTTGTCACCACCTCGAGCTTGTCCCTGAAAGTGTTCATTAAGCTCTCTCCAGTCGTATTTTTGCCATGATAGTCGGCCAGAGAGCACAACTTCTTTCCAGACTTGACACAATCGTCAAAAAGATTGCTTATAGACTTCTCGGTGTCTCTCAGGCTAGTCAACCAGGTGGATGCAGCGTAGTCATCGGCTTTCAAGTTACTATCAAGAAGGATACGTCCCATGCGTTGAGGAAACATCGAGGCCACAACTTGACCCAGGACTGAGCCATAAGAGATACCCCAATAGTTGAGCTTATCACCTTGATCAAGAGCGTCGACAATGGACATCATATCCCGGGCTATAGAGGTCGTTCCGATAAAGCGCCCCGTATCTTGGTTGGCTTTGTAGCACGCCTCAGCCTGGAGACCCGAGTCATTCCAGCCTTTTGTTTTGATGTAGTGCCAGAGATCAATCTGGGGCAATGTGTTGAAGTCTCTTCGGTGGAGTCCATTCTGCCCCTGCTCTTCGCCAATAATGGGACACTTCAGAGGGATGGTGCGGCCAGTACCTCTGTTCTCTGTCAGCCTATAGCAGATCTTGAGAGTTGCGTTGAACTTACCGTGTATCGAACCCAATAACATCGTGGTGCCCACCAAGGATACTGTGTTGTAAGTGTTAGTTGGTGAAATAATATTCATCGTTCGACTTACGGGATGAGGGCAGGCGCATTGGTGATTGCACTCTCTAAGCCAGACCCTCCCGGACCACCGGGGTTAAACAAAACGCTACCCTTGAAGGGCGATTTGGTAGCTTTGACCCGGATCAAATCGAGTTTGATGGTTTCGTCGTTGCTCGAGTTGGTATAGTCCAGAGGGACTTCAAGTCTGGCACAATCATGTGCTTTTTGAGCTTCGTTTTGCTCTTCATTTCCAAAGTCCAAATCACACTTAGACCACTCAATCGAAGGCTTCTTTGAGTTGGTCCTGGCAACCAGAGAAGCGTGAACGCCATCAGGTAAGGAAAGGGCCTGAGTTGAGTGCAGAAGCACATGACTAAGAAGAATACTTTGAACTTTCATAATGAAGTATGTACTATTGATATTCTGGGTGATACCTGCCAAGTATCAGAGCCTGTTGCTCTTATATACATATATCTTAACAATTTTCCCCACAACTCTACACTGCCATCGAATACAATCATGCTGACAGGCCGCCGGCATACTATGAGTACGTGAACGGAGATATAACTGCGATTGACAAATGAAATCCTGAATTACGGCCAAGTGCGACAACTGCGTGGACAATCTTCTGTCAGCTCAGCCCTGCCAGCGCTACATTCTTCCGAATCAGGGAAGTGGGTTTGCATACAAAGAGATGAGCCTTGTTCAGCTTGAGCTTAGTCTACATGCTTAGTCTAAGGTTCAGTGGGATCGGCAGTAAGAACGTCTTGTCGCAGTCAGCAGCAACGTAATTTGCCAAGGCAATTTGTATCGAAGTGAAAGTTACGCGGCTCATCTTGCCCGAAAGAGACGAAGAAGAGCAGTGGCAACGAATAGCGATGAGAGTCCCAGTTAGCCCGGCATAGAGGGAACGCCATTGATTTGGAGTAAGCCCTAGGAGTGCATTTGTTTGTAGGACTAGATGTTTACTTTGTCCTTTCGGCTATTGTTTGAGTGTCGTGACGATATCTCACCGCTCGGCCTTGGCTAATTGAGAGCCTAGAGAACTTGACTTTTGGACTGGACACGGGACCCCATGGCTAACTTTCAAAGCTGGGTGGACTGATTAGACTAGGATTCAGATATCGAATCACACGGGCGTCTTACTGTCTAGGATTCTCCAACAATACGAGCTTGAAGTTCGAATAGTTGTACACATTTCTTGAACGTTTGTTTTATTTTTGCTCATCAGTCGCAATAACTTGAAGTTCTTCTATCGTACCTAGTCTGGAATCAGATTGGATCTACCTCTATGTAAATTGATCATTGTAAACTCAATTCAAAATCCCCGTTAACAAAGCGGCTGGTCTACTCAAATGCGGAGGGAGACCTGCTGCGATACCCTGCACTAAACCCAAGATTTGTTGAGAGTTCTCCATTTGTTTCTAATCTAGATCTGGAGGTCAATAATGTATATACTCTCTATCACATCGTGTAGCAATGTACCGCCGCAGGGTGAAACGTTATTTAGGGAACGATGTTGGACGGTATCAAAGCAGGGATAAGGCTATGCATCTGTTCCATGATACCAAGAATCATACATAAAATGACACCTGGGGTATCCTCACCCTATTGAACTTACTAAATGAAATCGCGAACTCAAAAACTCCGTTGTTTTTATCTACCTGCCACATCTTGAGCTGAACTTAGAGTGGCGGAACATGAGGTGCAGAATTTGAAAGCCGATAGCGTTTGAAAGCAAACCACAAACGTTACAAAGGTGGGCGACAAAATTTAAACTATTAAACATCAGGGCGCGTAGTTGCGTTTCTAATCGTCTGAAATAAGTATATAGACAGTTCATATCACTTGGAAGATTCGCCGTTATTGGACCTACTACTGGACACTAATACCGACCCCTTTTTATACCAATGCTGATCGTTGCTTGAGACTCGAGTGGTCTAACTCGTTGCCAGCAATGACGAATAGAGTGCAAAATTTCTCGCTCTATTGAAAGAAGGCCCCAATGCGTATGAAAGAAAGCTAATCATTACTTGGTGATGGAGTGTCGACTCCAGCATATCTTACCGCCTCTACTTTGAACTACTAAACTAATTGTGAAATAAGCTTAAAGCTTTAGTTAACATTTATAAAAAAACACAATTTTAACACAATAACGACCAAATACTATCAGGTCGCACAGTTGCCCAGAGACCCAGAAAGTCTCAATAAGAGTCATACAACATGATTTCCTTATTCCCAAGCATAAATAACTAGTTTGAACTACAATGGTAGTAAAAATCATATCAAGGCCGAACGTGAACACACAATGTGAAGTTTGTGGTTAAAGTTCTCTGGAGTGGCTTCACGGAATACGGAAACTTCATTTGAGACCTTCGATAGCTTCTTCAACGGCAACATATATTTGCAGCATGCCTGTTATGTTGTGAACTGATGTATCAAACTTTAATGATCTACCGAGAGGCGATACGCATAGCTTTCATGGTATCATTGGGGCTTATTATCTATTCGAAATAGGTATAATAGGAATGAGCTTGTCTCGAGGCAGTAGAAAGCTCTTCTAGGGGAACACAAAGAACAAAGTAAGTAATTCATTCTCTGTAACTTCAAAGCAAATATCCAGGATACGTATTTATATCCCTTTAATATGAGAAAACAATCTTTCTCATGTTCCTTGGGCTTGGTAGCCGACAGTTCAGGAATGTGCTGATTAGTCATATGAACAACTTACTATATAATGTCTCCTGTGATGCCATATTCTGCATCATCCTTCTTCCACAAATATTCAGCTATCTTTATTTGTATCTCAACGATGTCTTCGCATGCGCAGCCAAAACTCCAAAATGGCTCACCTATTCCTCGTCTCATCTACGGCACGACCATCCACTCCCCGCCTCGAACACAGCCTGATATTATACAAGCTTTCCAGTCTGGCTTTCGTGGCATTGACACTGCTTCCACCAGAAAGTTCCACGACGAATCTCGAGATGGAGATTCTATATCCATAGTTTTATCACAGGACATAGCCAGTCGAGATTCTCTTCTTATTCAAACCAAGTACACATCTCCGTATGGACAACCAAATGATGAGTCTCGCTGGCCATACGATGTCGAAGACTCCCATTCCCTTCGTGTACTGAAGTCTGTTTCGAGAAGTTTGAATGAATTAAAAGTCGACACAATAGATGTTTATCTTCTACATAGTCCGCTTGAAACTTTGAGTGAGACACTTGACGTTTGGCGGACTTTGGAAGATATTGTGAGTCGTGGTGGAATACGCTATCTTGGAATCTGCCATGCCGGCTGTGATCTTCTTCAAGATTTGTGGGAGCAGGTGAACATCAAGCCTGCATTCATTCAAAACTCTTTCTACTGTCGCGATTCTGGCTTCGATGTGGATGTCGTTCGGTTTTGTCGACAGCGGGGACTCATTTACCAGGTTTTTGGTCTATTCTCACCTCGGAATGAACTATTGTTTGGATCTGATTTAGTGAAGGAATTGATGCACCAAGGAGCTACCATGCATCAAGCGTTGATAAGAGCTCTTATGGGAGCTGCAGAAAGTGTTGCGCTACGTCTTTGCATTCTTAGCGGGACAACGTCGAGAGGTCATATGGAAGAGAATATTGAAGCTCTGGAGATGAAAGTCAACCTTGGGTTGAAGAGACTTGAGGCCTTCGTCAAACTCCTCGGCTGGGATATCCTTTAATTTAAGAGAGCATCTATTCAATATCCTTCATTAAGAAGTTGACGTGACGTTACTCATATACAAGTCAAGACTTGCCTTGCTACCATTTGATGATCAGCTCTATATCTTTCACCACTACCATCTTGCACAGGTTTACAGCAATCCGCATACATACCGATGCCCCAACCACAAGTGAAAATACCTGACTAAAACTATTACAGCTGTAAACATCTCCAATATGATTCCACATCAACGTCATCTCAATCGATACGATAAAGATAGCCATCGCCAATATGCTTCCTATGAGCTTGACCGTCCCAATTGTAACCTTTCCATGGCTACTATTGGTAAGAACCAAGGAGGCCTGCGTTGGAGCCTGCTGCCATTCATCAAGTAGTACGCCAAAGTTTTGCGCTATGTCGTATACCTGATAGGCGAGCATGACGGCAGAACCAACAAGACTCAAGATAAAGCATATCTTGAGAATAATCAGCACCCATCCAAAGAGCTTGACTTTGGAAAAGAAGAATATGATTTCATCACATGCTTCCTTGCTCCTAGCCATGTGGTTAATGCCACTGAATAGGTACCAAGTACCGTAAGCCGAGGTAGTGATACTGAGTGAAATACTGATCAGTGGCCCAAATCCCACAGCCTGATTTCTCTGCTGCGCCGTCACGGTTTCCGATGGCTCACCCGGGCCGCTTCGCTTGGAGAAACGGCCTTGCAGACCGATGGAAGAGGCCCAGACTCCGACAAAGCAGAACAGCAGAACGATGTAACCCTCGAGTGCAAGGGCTTTGTCTGAGGGGTATTGGCTGATTCGAATGAGACCTGCAAGCATGGCAATCTGGTAACAGTTACCTGCAGCGCGGGTTGCAGGTATCTCAGCCCGGTCAACGTTTTCGACAAGGATCGAGGTCACCCACTGGAAGTAGATACCGAGACGGACTCCCAACCCGTAAATATCGTCGTTGCCGCTGATTCGACAGAGTGTCTCAATATCGACTGGAGTGTTCTCAATCATCGTGATGGGTATTTGTGATCTGCGATGCAATGCAGATGAGAGCAGTGAAACTACCCTGGGGACCTTCCTTTATGAGAGAAGTTGTAGACAAGCGTAAAGACTATTCAGCCTTCGTCATCATCAGCCCCGAGTTACTCTTTCAAGGCAGCTGTTTTGATCAAGTCGTGCACTTTGAGTTGAGGCTCCAAGTGCCATTATACCATGTCATTCATTCCATAATAAATACCAAAGCTACCTTGCAGCCTACAAACTGCGATCAAATCTGACGCTCACACTGCCGAGCTTCCAATCAATCCAGGCAACCGTGCCATCAGTCTGACGCCCGAAGCTTACCAAGTACTCCTCCCAACTTTCAAAGATACCAAAATACCCTCGCTTTATAGCCTCTTCACAACTATTCGGCAGCAGACACCACGTATCGTAATGATAATGATGGAGGTGATAAGCCTGCTTGACCTGCTCATTAATCACCATGACTAGTCCATCATCTTGTTCCTCAGTTATCACTAGATTAATGACTGCTTCGCTATTGGGCCTCGTGTAGTGTCCTGTGAAATCCTTGCGAGGAGGTTGCTTGGTGTCTTTGTTCCGATGCTCCTGTAGGGGAACAACACACTTGTCGTGGTATCGAGTCGCGCACAACTTGGCAGCCTGCTTCGCCAAGTCCACATAGTCAACCTTCGGCTCAAAGCTGAAGATCTCCTGGGCGATATCCTGCATAATCCAATCTGTACAGTCACTCATCCCGGTACCATTTGTGAAAGCCACAATCGCCACCTCGTCATGCGGGAAAATGCACAGCGACGCCATGTAGCCCTTTACGTCTCCGTTGTGGGAGTAAACAAGCTTTGACGGCGAATCCTTCCCAAGGGCTGGAGAGAAGAATCGGCGATTGGGCGAGATCATACCCAACGTTGCGGGAGTAGCCTGCTTCACCCAACCAAGACAATAATTGCCTGCCTCTGCCGACGAGGGGTCAATGATGACAGCGCTCTCGAAGCAGGTTGAAACATGCGAAGGAAGGGCAGTTTGATTGGGCCCAGTTGCCGTCTCTGTCTCAGTCTTGCTGCAATCCGCACTGTCCTGTCGGTCTCGGCCTGTGGTGGCTGAAATGATTGCTTGGCACCATTTCAGCATGTCGTTGACAGAGCTCCTGATCCCACCAGCACAGCCATGGAGTGTTGAGGCAGACAGTCCAGGCTGCGGGAGTGAACACACTGATCCATCCACAAGAACAGTGTAGGGCTGAGCCATGTTTGAATCAGAAGCAAGCGTGTCCCAATCCGCTGTAGTGCGATCCATACCAAGGGGACCAGTTATCTTGTCCTTCAGGTACTCGTCCCATCGTGTGCAGGCACCAAAGTCTTCGACAATCTGACCAGCAACCGAGAACGGGACATTGGTGTACGAGAACGCGGTTCGAATATCGGACTGGACAGGTAATTCTCTCATGAGGGGGATGACCTTGTCCTTTGAAACCAAAATACGACCATCAAGACCCTGGATGAGCTGGTCAAGACTGTTGAGGCCGCTTCGATGGCTTACTAGATCGGCCAGGCTCAGACGGTCCACCAAGGTCGGGTCTTCTTGGACAGTAAGGCTGGGTATGAACTTGACGACTCTATCAGACCAGCTGAGGTTTTTCTCATTGATAAGATTGTTGAGTGTCACACTAACGAATCCTTTGGTTAGGGAGGCAATGCAGTAAAGGGTGTCCCCGTCTGCCTTCTTTTGGGTGCTGACATCGCGATGTCCAAAGCTCTGATTGAAGATGACTTTTCCTCGATGCAGAACACCGACTGAAACTCCAGGCTGTCCAGTGACGGCAAGGATCTTCTCCATGAATGGAACCCGGCTTTTGATTCGTGCCTCCATGGCGAGTGGGCGAGACTGGGAACAGGTGATAAGGGTGTGACTGATAGGGACGTTGTTGATCGCCTGTCTGCACGGGCAATGTTGATTAAGCTGTCTGAAAGCCTCCGGCCGAGGGAAATCAATGAAATATGTAGTTGCGATTCCTTCGAAAAGCGACACGAGAAGCTGCGATGATCGGCTGTCGTAGGTGGAAGCAGGTGCGATTGGTAAGGCAGCCAGAGGTATCGTCTGGCAAGGCGTTCTTTCTTTCTCGACCTTTATTTCTTACGCCTTACTTCGCCCTCGTTCTTTCTTCTAGAGCCTCGTTGACTTGGTCTGTGAGGTAGTCTTCTCAAAGTCATAGACTTCGTCAGTGTGCCCCTTTGTCTGCAAGATGATGATTTCCAGCAAGCACAAACCTAAGCTCTGACGGATGTATGGGCTGCAGCACAGTGCAGATTAAACTGATAAGCTTAACCAGGCTAACTTAACCAATCCCTGGCTTGACGACCATGCATTAGTTTGTGAGATACCCTTGCATCTTGCACTATTGGTTGTTTAGAAAATCAGGCTCGCTCTTGTACAATCTTCTCATTTCAGTGTTGCACAGTCACATGCATTGAGCCATGGGAGGCCTCATTTTTCTTGGTGTCGCACAGAACTGGTGGAAACATCGGTGAGCCTGGAACCCGACAATGTCTGCACTCTAAACCGAATGTCAGGTCATACCTCGCATCTTCTGAGCGGGGTATTCTAGTTGAGCCTCCTTTGTGATACACAAGCATAAATATGCATCTTACATGCATGCGGGGTAATTAAGTCAGGTGTCAGGCGATGCTACGTATTCAGTGAACCCTTGTTAACCGTATTGTAGAGGTTGGGTGCAGAGGTATAGTGGTTGGGAAGATACTCTGTGATGTAACCGGATGACGAGGATGGTTTGATAGGAAAGCACTCTGGATCTTGAGGCTCAAGTCCTGCCTTTGGTATTCGAGAGTTGTTTTAAAGACAGTTTATGGGAACTAAAACCCCTCGGGACAAGCCCTTCGCTCAATTTCAAAGTCAACCATCCGACATCACCCTCTGTGTACAACCATAGCACCTTCATCGGCCCTCTACATCATGCCTGTCAGCCCAGATTCCAGAAACTCCCAAGACTCAAGCAACTTGAGCCAGCCGTGGAAAGTCTGGATCGACGCTGAGATTGCGGCTCGTCAAGAAGCTGAAGCCTCTGAAGACCTGAAGCTGATCCAGGAAGAAAGACGAAAGCACTATGAGGATGTCATGAGAAACTATCCGAAACGTCACAAGAGCCCTGATAACAAGGCCGGCTAAAGAGTAAGTATTGCAAGATATTGTTTCCTTCTTTAGCACTATTGACAATCTCCCAGAACATTCAGTCTTGGTCAATGCCTATTCACGTAGATCTTGTCACCGCAGTCTTTACCCTTGACGTATTAAGACACAATGATTGCTCGAATCTCCATACTCTCTCTTGTCGGATTTGTTCCAGGTGCATCTTTCCATTCGAAAGAACAATGGGGAGTGCCTGTTGTGAAGCTATTAGTTTGTTTTATTCTCTCTATCGGACTTTGATGTAATAAGACAGTCGCTACTTACACCTTGCAATTGAAGAGCCACTTTTGTCACCTTCAGAATCGTACATTTTGATCAGCATGACTTCGTCTTTGCGCATATCGCTCGCGAACCACCATTTGTGAGCCGGATTGTGGTACACCTGGAGAACCTCCCCGACGTATCCCGGGCCCGGGAGATCGCAGGCTACAAAGTCTTCGGGAGACGTTGTGCGCCAATCACAAAGGGCCAAGGGGCGGTCGCGGAGCGGCTCGACCAATGTGCGCCAGATACTAAAGACTCCTTAGTTCCAAGAGAATGAAGTGGATGCTTGGGTATTATACTTTACCACTTGGATGCGCTTTGTTTTCAGTTCATCATATATGTCGGGCATTGCTCGCTGCAAACGACGATGAACTGATTCGGGAGATTGATCTAGACATGATAAGTAAAGTGATCATTCTACCTCGTTCGTATCAATGACAGCCTACCAACATGGACATCTGCTGACGCCCCCATGATCTGTTCGCTCTTGAGCACAGCAGTGGGGTCATAAGGTCTATGGGCGACATTTCGAACCTAAGAGCTGTTAGTTGTCCAGATAGCTGCTTGAGGATCCTTTCATACAGTGGCATCAAAAATGTAGATCAGATCTGCATGGTATCGCCTGGCAAGAAATTCCTCGGCTTCAGGAAAGTATTTTCTGCGAATTGAACGCTGGGTACGAAGTTCGGCATCTGTCAATGCTGTGGGAAGGCAGCCCAATTCGAAGCCCTGTATATCAGTAGAGAAGGTATCCGAAGAGCCCCTCATATCGTGAATCTGAAAATCATGTTCCACGATGCTGAGGTTACAGCTATTGGCGCCTGGAGTGTTCCATGGAATGATGGCAGAAGCGTACGGCTTTTCCTTTTTGTATAGCTCGAGGCGTTCTAGATACCCAAGAGTGCCTGTTGTCGAGCAGGGAGTTGTCATGGCGATCTTTGACGAATATATCTTGTTCTTAAGAAGTAGGGTGAAAATGACAACAAAATCAAGTCGAGGCAAGCGACCTACAAGTTATAAAACGACCCGCATGGAGAATTATCACGGGTCTCCCTTCACCAAAACTGTCGTTACATAATCTCCGCTCTGTATTTTACCCAGTCTGGGCATCCGAGTAGGGTGCAAGCCTGGATAGGAAACAAGTTCTAGCCGTTAATGCACATGCATCTTACCCCCCTTCGCACAGCACTCAAATGTATGGCACAAGCTGATCGTACGATCTCTCTCCATTGGGCGTCTTCCCCCCAGTGACGTCAAAGTAGACCTTCACTGCTCTAGATCGTATGGCTGCTTCTTCGGGGTCTTTCATGTCGCCAAGAACGGATGAGAGCCTGAACAGCGTCCTGGCAAGATGCTTTCTGACCAACATACTGGATCTCATCTCCAATGTACGTACTGCATCATACAACAATTCTCTATAAGCACAGTCAGGTTGATGTAACATTTCAAATCGAGAGAAAAGGCACTCACCTGGACAATTTCAGGTTTTCGATCTTGGAGCCTTGATTACGCTTCTGATAACATACAGCCAGCATATGTTGAGAGACTGCGGTGTCTGGGTGATTTTCAAGACTTTCCTCGCGTTTCTCACAAGCGGACTTTAGAAGCCTACAAGCATCTTCAATGAGACCTTGTTCGAACTTCATACACCCGTAGTTGTGATATGTCAGGCCTTGTCGGGCGGCTGATACCTCACCACGACCCTCCTGCAATGCCTTTTCGAACATATTTGTCGCTTCATCATACTGTCCTTGACGAGCTAGAGTTGTGGCCTGATTTTGATAGGACAAACAAAGCAAGTGAGATAAGGACCGGCCTTCTCGTCGCTGACATTCTCTCCATTTTTCTTTGATGAAAATTGCGACTTCATTCTCTATTCTTGCCTCTTCATAGTTTCCTTTTGCATGATGTATTCCAGCCAGGTTGTTGTACGAATTGGCAAGATAGATTTCGTCAAAGAAGCTTGGTTCGCGACCCATGGCTCTGATTTGCATGCAGCGTCTCTTCTGGATGGCGTGCGCTTCATCAAAGCAGACGTATGCTTTCTCAATCTCACCGGAGTCAGCACGGAGCGTTCCCAGGAAAGATATGATTTCTGCAGTGAGGATATCGTCAAAGTTGTGGCGTGATGACAAGGTTGCGGCTGAGTTGATCAATTCTATGCCCTCCTCTAGGAGGCCTTTGAGCCAAAGATCAAAGGCCCCATCAAGGAAATTCTGAGCAAGCACTTCCGGAATACTTGTTAACGTTGAAACTCTTTCAAACTCTTTGTTGATGGCCACAATATGCGAGATCAAGTCTGAGTGGATCCATTTCTTGTTGTTAACCTCGTCTTCCCAAGGTGTTTGACGAGGGAATTCGCTCCTCAACTTTCTAGTAAGACCATCTATGGCTTGACCAAGCTGTTCGTCGCTTAAATGGCTCAAGAGATGCCTTTTTACCACTCGATGAATGTTGTAGATTCTATCAGAATTACCCTTCACCTGGGAAACTAGTGAGTAGCGAATCAGCTTTCGCATTGATGTGTCGAATCTAGACATCCGTTAGTTCAATGGCTCGTTTTACTTTTTGTTGTTCGGGTTCAATCTTACTCATTTCGTCTAGAAGAATCGAAAAGAAGTTTTGGCTGCACCACATCAGGGTCCAGGAATGAGAATTGGGAAACGAGAGCGATGTCCCTATCAGTAAGTTTCGTAAAGGTAAGATCCAAAAAGTTTGACGGAGTGCGCTGGTAAGATGGAAGCATCGCCTCGTCCCAGGAGTCTATGTCATAGTCGCTGTTATAAGTGTCAAGAAACTCGTCTGGATCTAGCTCGTTAGCACAGATGTATGAGCTTAGTTGACGTATTGAAAATGGTGAGCCGCCAGTCTCTCTGCAGATGCGTTGAGCTGCTTTTGAGGATATATTCTTGCCATGTTTGGCAAAGGCAGCATTCACCATAGTCACACCATCAATATCTTCCATAGACTCTATCTCGATAGAATGCTTGATATCCTCGCGTAGTCTCCAACCCGAATCTTGCGTTGTCACAAGAATTGATCCTCTATTGCAAGAAGGCCATATTTCCTGAACATCACCCGAAGACTCGACATTATCCAGAACCAGGAGCCATGATAGATCTAGATTCATCAGCGAGCCCAGCATCTGGCTCTGAAACAAAACTCACCTGTGTTGCTCAACCATTCCTTGACAACAGCACTATTGTGTTCGTGACCTTGGTCAACAAGTCCTAGCATGCGAGCCATCTCAGCAACGTCCTTGGAGATTTTGACTCTGCTATCACATGTAAGCCAGAAGCAGGCATCGTGCTCTCCTTTGTAAAGATGGGCATATTGCAAAGCAACCTGGGTCTTGCCGATACCAGCCAAACCATATAAAACAAGAGACTGCTGCTCTCCACTTTCTCTCATTGCAGTGGGGCTGATTTTCCTGTGTATAGTTTTCAAGTACTCCGTTCTGCCAGCGAATGCCGGGTTCTTGACGAAAGGAATCATAACCTTGTTCTTGGGAGTTTGTGGTGGGTCGTGACTGTATCTTCGGGCGGCTCTTACGACCTGCTGATTCACGGCCTTTTGTATTTCTATTTCCACTTCGCCAGTAAGCATTTTAATCCTGTCAAGAGACCTTTGCAGGGTCTTCTTATGTCGAATCCATTTCAGTTTATACACGATGTCTTGGAATCCGTTAGTGCGATGACAATCACCTGGCTGATATGTCCTGCAACTCACTCAAGGTTGACGACTCATTTTTGCCAAAGATTTTGATGCACTGTGTTGCAAGCTTGAGGGACTCTTCGAATACCTCTTGAATGGCACTCTGAACAATGTTGTTTTGCATAAGCTCTTCATCTTTCAAATGCTCTTGCATCCTGGGGCCGGCATCAAAAAGAGCTTTGAACTGGTTGAGAACAGCTTCTATGAACTCTCTTTTGCTGTATGTCATCTGCAGAAAAAGCCCTGTTAATTAACCTTCTCTATCGAGCTTTTGGCACATGATATTGGCATACTTCCATAATGAGGCCGAAAGCACCCCATATTGAAGTAGACGGGACACAAACACCTGGTGCTAAGGCATCGGCAACAGTTGCAATTGGATCCATCAGTTCCATTACATGATTGAACAGTCTAACGTTCTTCTCATCCCGAAGGGCTGAGCTTCTTCGTCCCAAGTTGTTTATTAAATCCTGTAAGCCGGCACGAGTTTCGATTAGGCCAAGGCTTTTTTGATCGGCTGGGTCGAGCTGTCTTTTGAATCGCTCGGCCGCATCGTTCCACGGGTTTTTGGCCATGACTCTTGAAATAGCAGGGCAAGCGGTTAGATGCGTACAAGGTTATTGACCGGGTAAATTGGACGTGTTGCAGCATGATCATGTTATGAGCATCATGGCCGGATGCAGATAGTGTTGCGCCAGTCAGTGATGTACATCTTTGGCTAACGTGTGGATGGAGAAGGCAAGGGTAGGCACTTTCAGCCTCAACTTGATCCTCGTTGTGTAACGTGATAATGTAATCAGTCGCAACACTTTTCGCCAGCAACTTGGAAAGTGCAGTCTTAGTGGCACCTTCCTGAGATGCACGCCCGAGGAATGTGTCGTATTATTATTGGGTAAGCGCTTTGTTTAGGCAACCGACCGCTGTCCCTTCATGTAAGCCGCACCTGCTGTATTGTACAGTGCCGTCGATAAGTATTGTCACGCATGCAAATTTCAGTATCTACACAAACATACTGCGGGGTAAACCTGCCCTTCACTCGACATTACGCCAGCTGAGATCTCAGTAACTCGGCCGGGCATTCTGCGGTTTTCATCGAGGGAATCTTCTGACCGCTTTATTGTTCACCAAACGCGAACTTCCAATTCACTTCAAGAGCCGCATCTCCCTTTTCAACCGCTCAAACATCCTCTCTGATTATTCCAAGGGAGCTTGTACTTCATCAGTGCTTGGTTTTGATAGGTCTAATTATATCACTTCTATTCCAGTCGGCAGCTGAAATTAGCATATCAACACACTTGAACATTGCCTACCATGACCCTTGTCGAGGCCAGACCTGTCGCTGCCGAGTAAGCATGGCTTCTATGTTTTCCTTGTACACAAGACGCGCTAAGTAAAGCTACAGTCTCGAGGCTACTAAGGGGCGAATAAATCGAATTCGTCAGCATTTTGGTACTCCTTCAATATCGTGTGGCGTGTTGCATCATGGGGAGATCATCTTTCGCCACGGCGAAGGATTGGCCGATATTGAGAATGGCCTGAAACCGGATGCTGATACTATTTACCTGGTAGCCTCATGTTCCAAGGCCTTTGCCTCAGCCACTTGTGCTGTACTGGAGAGTCAAGGCAAGATTGACTGGAATGCATCCATTTCTACCTATCTTCCCGACTTCAAGACGCCGGCTGATGCTGAGGTCGGCCGTCGCGCTACCGTCAAAGATCTTTGTTCGCACTCAACAGGTCTTGCTCCCGTCGATCATGCTGTCATGGGATTTCATGACGAGTATTTCAACAAGGGTAAAGACCAGGTCAAGATCTCTTCACATCTTCCAGTCGCCTACGACTTTCGATCTAGATGGCTCTACAACAACTGCATGTACGGTGTCATTGGCGAGCTTATTGCCAAGGTGACTGGTACAAGCACGGGTCAAGCTATCAGGGACACTGTCTTTAGACCACTAGGAATGGAGAGAAGTTTTACCACTGCCTCCGAATACGTTGACCAGAATGTTGCAAAAGGCTACAGTGTGCTCCAAGATAAATCACCCTTGGATCTGGGCGACCCCAAACTCGAGGATGGTGATATACAGGGGGCAGCTGGCTTTGTTCGCAGTTCAGTGAATGACATGCTGAAGTGGGCAAAGGCAATCATGGAAGCAGAGGACGAGGAGGCACATGGTGACAAGTCTTGCAAGCTGCCTGGCATATCGTTCACTAGATGCTCACATCGTCCAATGATTCTTGAAAATGGTCTCGGGGAGAACTCGTACGGATTTGGATGGTTCAGGCATACTCTACCCTCAAAATGGCTTTCCTCCATCGGTCCCAACTTTGCTCTTCTCCAAGATCCACCAGTGATCGGACAAAAAAGTCGTTCCCTCCTGACTGTGGCCCATTGGGGAGAGTTTCAAGGTTTCTTGACCTCATTTTATACGTTTCCCGAAACCAAGAGCGCCATCATCGTCATGGCCAACTCATCACCATCTCGAGGGGATCCTTCTGATTTGATCGCACAAACCCTTTGCCAAGAGCTATTCGATATGAAACCACGGGTCGCCCTGGAGGATTACGCTCAGAGAGCTTCTCAAATGGCAGATCGTATCTGGCCTTCTCTCGTCGAAGACTGGGTTACGGGGCGAGTCCAAAACACACCTACTCACCCCCCTTCTGACTACGTTGGGCTTTTCAGAAATGAAGGTTTCATGCTTGATATCAAGGTTTATGAACTAGAAGGCAAGGAACGTGGCCAAGGGGAAAATCCCGAGCTCCTTGGGTTTATTGTCAACAACATAGCAAGGCAGAAGGCGAAACTACGACACTATCACTATGACGTCTGGACATTTTTGCCGGACTCGAGAGATGACGCTTCTCGCAAGGGCATGGAGCTTTACATGAAACTTCCTCTTGTACTGTTGTCTTTCCTCCGCGACGATATGGGTCATGTAAATGCGTTGGAATGGGATCTTCAGGCTGGGGTCTGTGAGGGGCCTGCCCCAGGCTTGGGAAGCGCTGTTGGGAGTATTCGATTCGACCGTGTAGAATAAGACACCACCGCAGGGTACCTCACAGAGATGAACGACTCCAGAGTGCAGCGGAAATGACAATTTCCCCGCACTAAGCTTACATGCAATAGCTGTCCTTCAAAGGAAACAAACTACGGCAATTCACTCAACTTTCAATTTTGAAACTACATATTATATCCATGCTACGTCTTTAATGCTGTAAGAGTAACATAAAAGCAGAAGACGGGATTCCCTTTTGGAAAAAAAGGTTGATAATATCCAGAACCCCTAATCGATCCATGCATGGCAGGCAAAGCAGTAATGGGGCTTTCTTGCTAAGACGTAGCACAGCACAGTGCCGATGCTTTGCATGCATGCATGCAGCCTTTTTGCAATCTGCAGACTGCAAGTTTATCATAGTAGTCGGGCGTAGTTACACCACCTGCATGTGCGATACCAAAGGGAGAAGTCGTGGGAAAACATCAATCAGGCTTTGGGGGCTAAAGGAGTGTCAGAAGGCGTTCACAAATGGGGTGTACTGCGTTCTGGATCTGTTCGCTCTCGATTGGTCTTTCTACTTTGCACAAGCCCCCAAAGAAGCCGTGCAAGGATCGTGGTCAGCTACTTGGGGCTCTTATTTCTAATACTTAAAGTCGGATACTGAGTCCGAGAACTCTTGTGTGGGTCTCAAATCCTTCCCTGACAAAGAGCTAACGGCAAGCAACGATGGCTACCCAAACATCGGTCAAGATCGAGTATATTGGCGCTCACGCCTACAGCACAGCCCTTCCCCCGGTCCAGGATCCTTTCCGCCACTCAGCTCTGGCTAATTCTCATAATCACCATGAGCTTCACCCCTGGGGAAAGGATGTCCTTGCAGGCACCACCGAGTTCGATGCCCTGTACGCTGAGGCCAACAACAGATACATGTATCATCTTTGGTACACTCCTGCGTTGGCTCCTTACATGGCTACAGAGGTGTTGAAGATGGCTCCCATCTCTCATGAGCTGATGTCCCACCTCATGTCAACTTTGAAGACACTCTTGCAATCAGGTGTCGATGCAGCGTTGAAATCCTCAGATGGAAAAGCTACCCTTGAGTCTTTGCAGGCCATTTTGGACGATTGCAAACTCACTGAAGGTGACAAAATATTTGTTCGTCTCAGTGCCACTTCCATGAAAGACAGCTTTGCTCTCAATGTGCCCACCACCAAGCCTGACCCTCTGTCCCCCAAGGCTGAGTCTATCCTGCGCCGGCTCCTCACAAGTGGTCGCTCCGTAGGACGTCTGCTCTCCCTTTCCGACCACGTCTGGACTTCGGACCCTGGTGAGACCATCATTGTCCAAAGATGGTCTCCCGATATTGAGCTTGCTCGAGAGATTCGAGTCTTCTGCTGCAAAGGTCGTGTCACTGCCATCAGCCAAGACGTCTGGTGGGAGAAGATGGGATGGCGCGAGCGATACTCGGAAGGCTTCGTGCCAGCCATTACCGGTGTATGGGATAAGGTCAAATCCAATCTACCATTCGATACTTGTACGATGGACGTCTTTGTTACACCACCAAATGAGAACCAGCCGAATTGGAAAGCTCAGATCATTGAGTTCAACGGCTTCGGGGCGCATTTGAACACGGGAAGTGATCTTTTCCACTGGGTGAACGATCATGACATCCTCTATGGTGAACGTCCGGGTATCACGGTTCGCTTTGTTGATGATTGGGAGGCTGCCCCTGTCGAGACTGTTGTAGATGACGCCTCTGCCCATGAGACCAGCTCTGGAGTCGCCGACCAGCCAGCAGCTCATGCAATGGCTCCTGATGCAAACGAAGAACCTGTTGAGCCGGACTGGCTCGTTTTGGAGAAGAAGCTGAGGCAAAAGTATCATGAGTCTTCAAAGGATAAGGAACGTCTCGAAATGGAGGAACGAACGAATCTCCCATTAAGAGGGAGGTGGTGCAGTGCATACTAGTACGTGTACAGGTCATACGAGATTTCTGAAAACAAATTTTGGGTGGGATTATAAGTACTAGGATCAGAAGGATCTCGACTTTCCTTGATATTATTGTGATAAAGTCTTGAACAGGATTTAAGTTTACGTCTGGTATCATGCTGTCATTACACTTAATTGAAGTTTGAATCGCTCCCTGGTAGACTCTGCTCTGATTAATCATGCGTTCAGATATCCATTAGTATCCTCGAACTATTCCATCATCTAATATCTCATGAAATGCAGCTATTGGCAATTGCCCTGACCTGATCCTTCAGAGTCTGGTTGGTAAGACTATATGTCTCTGAAATGGATGCGTTTCCATTTATGAAAAACAACTTGAAATGCGTCACTGACCCTATGATGTTGAATTATTGCTTAGAAGACTGTACATATGAACCTCTGTCATCAACCACCAAAGCCACCAAATCCAAACCATCCACCATTGACATTTTGGTTCGTGTTTTGATTTCCGTATCCCTGCCGTTCATCCTGGACCATATGATCTGCCGGGGGGTTGTTCTCCTCCTGATATGCCGGTGTCATGTTGTATTGGTAGCCACTGCTTACTTGACTTTGACCACTGAAATCCTGTCCCGGACAGTCATATCCCTGCTGGAATCCGTCAAGAAAGCTCTGGACCCCTACGAACGGAAGCTGCATAATTGCGGCGCCAGTGTGAAACAATGGTTGGACTAAGGGCAAAGGAGCCATTTCTCCCTGGTCCACCATCTGAGCTACAGGAGCCTCTGGTATGTGCGATGGTTGAACCATGGGCTGAGGTGGCATAGCCCTTTGGTCTGTCGTCTGAGTGATAGGAGTCTCTGGCGCGTATGATGGTTGCAGATTAGCCGCGGGTACTTCACGGGTTCCATTCTGTTGTGCCTCGCCCACAACACCCGTTAAGGTTGCAGTGACGAACCCTTGCACAACGTCGAATGGAAACGTGATTCCAGCATGTACCAAACCGCCCAGTTTTTCACCTATTTGCAGACCCAGTGTCTGTTGGGTTTGGTTCTGTATAGCGTAGTTGTTCTGCATTGACGGGTGATTCCAAACAGACAAATCCTCGTCTTCGACCGAGTCTCCCTCATTTAGCTCTCCGTTGCGTTGATATTCCTCTTCATAGTGATGTTCTGGAGCCATCACTTCCAAAGAAAAGAGGTTTTCGCGTTTGAGGTCAGTCATCTTCATGATAGCCACTGCAGTGTCTTGTCCGTATCCCTTTTGAAGATCCTCCAATTTCATATTCTTGACTGAGTCGATCTTGTCCTGTGGACCCTTGTTGTCAACCCAATAGTTTATCAATCGATCCATGATCCTAATCGTCATGGGTGTACCGGGGGGCAACACCCTCCTACAGCTCTCCAGAGACTCGTGAAGATAGTGGTCTCTTTGAGGATCCTCTAACACATCGTGATCAAGGCACAGCTCTCCCCGGAGTACTGAACTTTGTATAGTGCGCAGATCCTCTTCTCCGAGAATTCGCTTCAGGCCCTCGTGGGCCTCGACGATTAGTTCTTCGGGATTTCCCTTTTCCCCTGCATAGCCTTCGCGTGACACATCCAAACGTTGCATGTCTAAGATTAGCTCCCCAAGTCTAAAGTATCCCTCATATTTCGAAATCTCTATCTCTTGATCGGGGGTAAATCCAGGCTGCTCGCACTCCTCGAAAAAGTTAATCGCCTGTCTGATCTGATCTTCTGCGACGCCGAACTCTCTCAGCTGTCTGCGCAGGTTGCCCTGCTGGAGAAGCACTTCGTAGTAGTCCTTGCTTCTCGCCTTGCCGTGTTCGCAAAGATAATCCAAGATCATCTTATTGTAATCGATGGCTATTCTCTCGTTGCCCGGTCCGCCAAGTGCAGCGAAACATTCTGCAAGTTCCCTAGTCGCCGCGATGTATCTCTTGTGGACTTCAGCCGATTGCTTTGCTTCATTCTTGTAACCCACATGCGCTGCAAACAACACCTCTTTTGCCTTGGTGTATTTGAAGTTTCGAGACAAGACTTTTCCAAGAATAAGAGCTGCGTTCAAGGTGTGCTTGAAGGTCACCCCACGCGCCTTTACAAAGCCCTCAAAGGCTCTAGTACAGTATTGCTCAGCTTTATCAGTGTGATTGTAACCCAGGTAAAACTCTCCCAGCGATTGACATGTCTTGAGAGTCATCGTAGAGTATTCTCCCAGATCGTTCTCAAGTCCTTGAATGGCCTTTTTGAGTAAGGTCTCCGAGTCTCGGTAGTTCACGTGGAGTGTGTTGTAAATGCGGGCCAAAACTATCGCGCCTCTGAGCCACGATAGACTGTGCTCCCCTTCAACTCTGTTGAGAATCTCGAGAGCGGATTCTCGACATCTGAGGGCATCAACAATGTGTCCAAGGTCCTCCGCCATCTTGGAGTGAAAAGACAGAAATTTCTCCTCATCCAAGTCACTTTGGGACTTGTAGTGTGGCTGGTCTCTTGTCTTCTGCAAAGCCTTCTCCGTGATTTCCACAGCTAGGTCGTAGGCCTTCTGGCGGTCTTGTCCAGGGGTCACGGAGTGCCAGACAGCCTTGGCTTGGATGAATCGAGCCTCAATCTCTAGCCGTGCATATAGCTCGTTCTTCGATGCTAAAGCCTGCGTGTCTCTTTCGTTAGACAGCTGTGGGGTTGGTTGATCTCCTGCCTGATCAGTGATCTCTGAAGCAGTACTCGAAAACTCTTGTTCCCCAGGTTTGCCCGCAATTAGGGATTCATACTCGGCGAAAATCGTTTCCAGTATCTTCAGTGCCTCCAATGGGCTCTCTCCTTCGCATTTCAGGTAACAGCGCGCCAGATCAATCTTGATGACGTTGCGAACCGCCATAGAATCCTGCCCTTCGGCGGGGATAACCTCCCGAGCCCGGAGAAGTTCATCTTTGGCCTTGGGGAAGCGGTCTTGTTCAAGGTAGACGTGCCCAAGATGATACCGTGTCAGAGCAATCAAGGGATGATCAGGCCTGATGATGGACTGTATGTTGTAGCCTCCGCGCCCTTGGATTTCTTTGCTAGAGTGACAAGTAAGGCTGTGAAGTGCTTCCGACAAATAGACGACGGCATCCCGAAACTCGGAACGAAAGATGCAGTTGACCCCCAAGTGTAGTTGCGTGACAATGATAAGCAAGTGATGCTTCTTGAACAATATGCTGAGTCTTTTCAAGACGCGGTGGTAGATTGATGCAGCGTCCTTGTCGCGGCTTTCCTTGACCCTTGCTTCAACTGTCTTGCGCTCAATCCAACGTGGTTTAAACCCCTCACAGAGCGCTATGTTTGGAATAGTTACAAAATGTCGAACTGCCTTGGTGTAGAATTCTGAAGCTTCATCGAAACGGAATTCCCCTACAGCCAAAACGATCAGCTCGGCTACTGCATCAAGTTCGAGTTGAAGAAACTTGAGGGCCCTCCGCTCATCCCGACGAGTCACTTCCTTCGCTTTACCTGAATCATCAGCTGATATAGGTATTGTCTTTGTTCTCCTGAGATTGCTTGGAAATCGATCCTCCTTGTTATCGCTCGCCTTGAGCATGGTTGTATTCGCGTCGGCGCCGCCCTCATCTCCAGGCCTGTTTGCTGCAACACTTCGGACATTGCTTCTCTCCTCTCCTTGTTTGACGATTGACTTGAATAATCCCTTGGCCCGATCGGGCCCGTTCAGATCAAGTTGAAACTCGGACTCCAATCCATCAGACTCCGACACACCAGACTCCGATACATCAGCTTTGGTAGAACTCGCCTCCAAATCTTGACTTCCATGCTCAGTTTCTTGTCGAGGAATTAGCAAGGCTCGCCCCAGTGAAAGTTTAACCTGCGCAAGTCTTGTGCTTTTCTCGTAGTCTCCTGCCATGTGATGTCGCTCTTGTAGAACTCTCTCGTAAGCTTCGATGGCGTTCTTGACCTTGCCATGCTCCATATACACATCGCCAAGGAGACTAAGATAGCGAGCCATTTTCATAGCACGATACTCTGGAAAATAACGAGAGTCCTTGTATGAGACCACACGAATGAAATCGTCAAGATCAACGGTGACACCACGACTCACAAGGAACCGTGTGGCACTCCGGTTCTTGCATCTCAAAGCCAGACAGAGGCTCTCTGAAGTCATGTCTTGACGATTTTCGGGCTCGTCAAATTCGAGAGTCTCCAGCCCATCTGCAGATTCCGTGACCTGCTGACTGGCCCAGCTGTCGTTCTGCATAGCATGGTCCGATGCCTGAGGATCATGTACCACACCGTGATTCTCTTCCTTGTTTTCTTCCTTCTTAATAATAAGCTCCATTTCACCCTCAGAGTTGAAGATGAAATCATCGCAGTCACCTCCGCCATTATAAGCCCATAGCCAACTATCTAAAGCCATGGAAGTGTCAAGTGGTTGTGTTTTGTCCGAATCGTAGCCTCCAATCAGGATATTCTTCTTGAGACCATAGTCGCCAATTTTGTCTTCCAGCACAGTGCCAATATAGCGACACTTGAGGGTTGGTCCATCCTGAAGGAGACCGATCGGTACAACGAGAAGACATCTGGGGTCCTTGTTCCTGGCTGAGGGTCGGACGAGAAGGCAGGTGCTGGAACTTGCCAAAGCCAGATTCACTTTGATAGTTGCTGCAAGACTATCCCCGTATGGCTTAATCATGCCATTGATGACCTCTTTCTCTTGGATTTTGCGACATGCGCAGACACCCCATAGAGATCCATTGTCGTCGATATCAAGCATTGTTTCCACCGTGTCATCGTCAACTTTTTGCATCCCTCCAATGACTTCTATGGGCATGTCATCAAGCGTCGCAGGACTCCAGGAGTAGCCACCTATATCAAACATTGTAGGCTTCCCATGGAGGAGGCAAAAGTAGGGTATCTTACCAAGATACTCCAAGATCTGTGTGGTGATGACGCTTTCACCCTGTGTAAGGTCAACATCGGGGACACCGGCAAGAAGACTGGCGATGATAGTTCTATCGCGGGCCCATGAAGTGCTGCGAGGCCCAAGAACTGCGACAAGGTCGCCAATATGCTCCACTGGTCTTCGGAGCCTCTGAACTAGGCATGTAGCAAGCCAATGCGCCCTGGTGGATGACTTTGGGCTTTTGGCCAAGACGTCCTCGTCGAGATCCTTGATGATGGGCTCTGTCTTAGTGACATCCGGGTCCTTGAAGAGAACCTTGACATTTTGCGCCATAGCTAACTCCAGAGCTGTCCAGCCACGAGTGAACCATGTCGAGAGCACAAGAGCGAGACAGGGGCTGCCGTCATCACTCCAAGGGAAGTTTAGAAGATAACTGTCGTGAACAACGGTGTACTTGGCATTGACGTAATTGCTGTGCATGTCTTTCATTGCCTTGATGCGTGCTTTGACTTCCTGTGGGATCGAGATAGCATCCCACCATAGCGCTTCACAGTCCAACCTGAGAGCAGTTCGCTCAAAGAAGTCATACAGGCACTTATTGACTGATCCAGCATCTTTAACACCAACACCGGTGCCGTCGGACCAGACATGAGAAATGGCAATGTAGGGCTTATTCGTAAAATTGAGCCGGGGTGCTGCTTTCCTCGTGTTGCAAACCCAAGCGGTGCTCTTGCCGACTTCAATGTTGGTGGCAAGTAACTCGACGGGGAAATATCTTTGCTCGCACGCCTTTTCCTCGCATTTATGGAGCTGTTCAACCTTGGTACTGTCCATGTGCGCGCCCTGGCACATGCTTGGGGTACAGATATTGTGTTCCTGATGGGCAAGAGGCTTGCCACAGCTCGAGAGAGACATAACAATGTCTGGAAGATCACCATGCTTGCGGTCACTGACATTGACAAGATTCCAGAGGCGATTCTTACAAATTCCCAGCTTGGCAACCTCCTGAGCCGCCCTCTGTACAGACTTGATCGTGTATTTGAAGGGGACAAAATGGTGGTCCCAGTCAGAAATCTTTGCGGGCGGGGTTCCCAACTCTGCCTGGATTCGCGTCATCCAGTACATGAGATTGACAACTTCAGTCACATCTGCCTTGTCAAAGCCATTAGATTCAGATACAGAGTTCTTCTTCAAATGAAACTTGAGAACTTTGAAGCAGCCAGAGACAGCACGTGCGATATGCGTATGGGCTCTGGTGAGCTTTTGGTTATCGTCCATTGAAGCTTGACAAGACATAGCCGTGAGAGCCCACTGGCGGAAGGGTTCCCAGCTGCAAGACGGAGCTAGCTGGTGCATTGACTTCTTCACATTCTTGCATTGTTCATGTGAGCATTCTCGAAGATTTGCCTGGAAGCAGACGTTGGCCAACTGGCAAAAGAATCCTCCCTGGTATTTCTTCATGGAAAGGCAAGGATCAACCACCCAGAGCCCGCGACGGAGGATACTGTTGAAGCAAATGTCGTTTGGCTGTTTCTTTAACTTCCTTGTCAATTGGCTCTCGAAAGTAAGTTTCTCAAAGGCCAAAGGTACGTAAAGTTGATCCCCTTCGTTGTAGTCCTCGTCAGAGTCAACCCGGCGGTCACCTTGGTTGACGTCGTTGGAATCACGTTCGCTGCCAGTGTCGTCTTGGTCCAAGTCAACCCGGTGGTCGCCTCGGTCGACGTCATTGCACTCATTGCTATCAGTGTCATCTTGGCCCGAGTCAATCTGCTTATCATCTTGGTTGACGTCGTTGGAATCACCCTCGCTGTCAGTGTCGTCTTGGCTCGAGTCAACCTGGTTGTCATCTTGATTCGAGCTATCGTGGTCGACGTCACTGGAATCATCTTCGCTGTCAGTGTCGTCCCAAGATTCGATCTCATCGTCACTATCGGTGGCATAAGTGGTCTCGTTGGCTAAGATTCCATGAAGCCGAAAGGCTTGGGGAATACTTTCATTCAACTCTTTCCTCGAGAGGGATTCCATTATGCAATGTCTAGAAACTGTTGAACAAAATCACCGCAATCTCTCGTGGGCTCCGACTATGAGAACTATTTGACCAATATGGCGATTTGAGGCTCTGTAACTCATTTTTGACTCTATTGGTGCACTTTATTTGAACCTAGCCGCGCTGCTACGCCACTTGCTTGCTTATAAGCTTCATCCATGTCATGAGCTCTAACCAGTCTCAGTTAGCTTCATGTATCACCTCCATATTGTCCCTGATGGTGGACACAAAACACAGCAGACTTGCGGGTCGGCATTTCGGCTACGGTCTATTGTTGAGATAATCTCTAGACTAACCTAGCGTGGTAGTCGATAACTAGTCTAATGCCTAGTTTATCGCCGTGCTCTTATTGCTGTAGGGCAATATAAAGCCACACCTTTAATTTTTGTTGTTCAGTATTGTCCTATATCTTCATCACAAAAGCCATGACTAGCTACTTGGCATTCCTTTGGGTACCTTTGCAGATGCAGAGTTGATTTTACAACATATCTTGCGCTTTGACCCTGCGGATCTACAGATGACCTTGCTCTCCATCGTTAATCAACCAATATTATCCCATCCAAGTTCCTGACATTTTCAGCAGCCCCACGACCAGAAGCAAAACCAACAGGTTTCTTACTTGGGAGGCCTTCTTCAAGACCCTCATATTAGCTTGGCACTTACATGACCAACAGTCGAAGAGCCCTGAAGAGAGGGAGCTTGAATTTCAGGGTCCAGGGAACCCCCCAAACCCCGATGGAGGAGTCTTTGCTGTAAGTTTCGTCGTTTCCAGGAAACAAGTCTGAAGTGGTGTGAATATCATACTAAACATAACTGAGAAGACAAGCCTAAAATCCAACAAATTTCTCAGTGTCTAGAGGCTTAACTACAACTTTCTCCACTGACTCTACATGCTTTCCCATAGGGATATTAGATTCTTTCTTAATCTTGTCGGCCAGATAGATTCCCTCAGGAATGAATCTTCTCCAATAATTCGTTTCTCTTCTCTCTCCAGTTGAGGTTGTTGTGAAAACCCTATACTTGTCATTCCAGTCCTTGGATGGGAAATCACTGTCAGGTCCACAATGCTTTCCAAAGTCAGATTTCTTAATGGATCCTGCTTCAAGTATTGCGAAAGCCTCAGCTGCTTCCCGTGTAGCAGTCTCCCACGCACTGCGACTCTCGCATTCAGCCAAGATTGGGTTAATCCATTTCATACTACTACCTGCGAAATCTTTGTAGTTGATATCGCCATCTTTCAGGTCAAAGGTATCTGGGTTTAGAGCGACGATGAGGTTGAGTAGTGACCTTCGACTACTGACTTGCGTGGTGTACCGCTCCACGTGAACTCCGGCTTGTTGTTCCAACCAGGCTTTGGCACAGAAGCTTGGTGATATCAAGTATGCCTGGCAGAAAATAGGAAAGGCGATCCAAAAGCAGATAAAATACGCATCCCAGTACTTCATTGCCGATGCACCCAAGGCTATGCCCCACTGACCGACGATGCAGATTCGCAGGAGGTGACGGAGAATAAGGGTGCGAGTGTTGGGCGGGTGACGCCCACTTCGTTCCAATGGTCGGTTGACCAGCGAGTTGACGATTGTACTCTCTCCCATGATGATCTTCCAGTTACTCGTATTCATGTGCTCCGTGACTACCACTAGGCGAACAAACTTGCTCTCCCCATCAACAAGCAGCTTTCTAGGCTGATACCCAAAGAGGAGACAAACGATGGTTCCAGTGATAGGTAGAAGTATGATGAAGGAAAAGGATATCCAGAGCCCGCAGAAGACGCTTGCAAAAGCCGTGAAAACCCAGAACGTCCATCCTAGGATGGAAGTAGCCTTGTAGAGAGACGGTGTTTTGCGAAGAGGTTTATTGAACGTTCGAATGCGTGAGAGTAATGGCCGGGGAGACGAAATCTGTTGCGGCGCTTCGGACGATGGTTGCGTGAGGGTTTCCGACGGCGTGCCTGGCTGATGTCGGACGAAATGGATGACCTCGACGTTCTGGATTCGGGGGATCAAATTCCTATCACTCATGTTTGCATGGTCGTTCTGTACATGAGTGGTCTTGGCCCCAGTGAGTAAAAGTCGTAGTGTCTCGGGGTTGTTGACAAAATATCTGTCACCATATCGTCCGTCGAGAGCTTCAAATACAGGCGATTTGCCGTACCGATCCAAGTAGCAGTCTTCGGTCAAGGGCTTTCCGCACATCGTCTTTGGCTTGGAAAGCAGCAGTCTGCTCCCCGACGGCGTAATTGCCCAGCCCCATAGTGGGACGTATCCAGTTAGTTCTAAAACATGAAGCTTGGTCGGGATCTCAATGAAATCGATGAGGGCCGAAAGTGGAAGGATACCAGATAGTTCGGATACCCAAGGGTAAACTTCAAAGGCTGAGCTAAGACGATTAACTGCTTCCTGGAACATGTTGGTCTGTTGGTATTTGTCTCTGATAAATCCCTAACCCTGACAGATGGACAAAGCCGGGGGTTATATACGCTTAGGTCGTTCGCCTCAGATGCAGTGGCCTGGCCTACATAGGTAGTAATCCATATCAGTCGCCGATCCGGTGCCAGTCTACAAAGCCCCTGTCACCTTGGCCACACAAGCCAGGCGCCAGGATCGTTGGTCAAAGCTTTTGGGGAGAGGAGGGGTCGATCTTGGTGAAATCGTTTGGCGACAGCGCACCGCAATACCACTCTTACATCGGCCCAGGAGTGGAGCAACCAGAAGGGTATTGTGGGATGCCATCGGATTTACAGGCGAAATGGGTGGACTACTTTTGAGAGCAAAATAAGAACTACGATGGCGATAAGGAATGGGAGGGAGAGGAGGACGACGAGGACTACTATGCCGATTCTAATGGTCACAAACTTTACTATATCGCCGGTGATAATGATCGCCTCACTGATGCACGCGTCTTTGATGATTTACCTATATTAATCTACTTATTAACAGAAATTAAACCCTTGATAACTCCCGGTGTACATACCCAGCCATTAGGTCCTCACTATTTCCAGTATGCTGGGGGATAGGGCTGGTCTGATCAACTGGTTTTTCGTTCATCTTATTCAACGCTAGAAGCCTAAGTATTGAGTCGCTCTCTCTCTTTCCTGTTGGTGGGCTGGTCCGATTTACCAGACTGATGAAGCAGATCATGAATGAGACACCGATCAGTAAAGGTTTCACAATTGACGAGAGCACTTCATAGCCTTCAAGCAGACTGCGAGCTCTACTTGATACAAATGTTCAAAGGTACGAGAGTAACAATTTGACCTTTGTCTTGATTCCCTGCACCGATCCCCGGCAACGGTTTCTTATAGATGTTCTAATACGTATCATAGCTGCCCAAAAACTAGTCACTCACGGAGAGTGAGTAACCCTAAAGCAAAGGGACTTACAGTGTCTTATCAAACTGCTCCGCAGTTTCAATGTACCGGGCTGGCGACAGATTGAAGGTCGAAAGCTTGCGTAAAGTCAGAAGCGAGAGTGGCAAGTTACATGGGATTTAGGCGCAGAATGAAACTAGGGGAACGAATCGAAGTTTGACACTCAGGCAGCTAAGGGATTGTAGTTGCTATCAGCTGACTGCAGTTCACTCATAGTCCTAGAGGTTATAAATCATAGACGAATGACATATATTCAATGATATATCTTTTTACTCCTCCTTAAAATACCGTTTCTCTTCTGTAGAACTGAGCAATCAGGTACTAAGCATTACCGCCAGATCCAAATAACCTAACTTACTTTGCCTCACATTTTGAAGACAAACAATTCAACATTTTACCAAGACAAGGTCCAGTATGTCTTATTGATCAGTTAAACGGAAGCAGTATGTCACTTGTTTACTTCTTTGTTTTTTCTCCTATATCAACCCACCAAGGTGGAGATGGCCATCTTCAACACCGAACCGTTTACCTTCCTCGCTTCCACCCCTAAACCCAATATCAAACATTGCAAGACTCATACTAAACTCTTCGAGCTCATGCATGAAATTCGCGATGCCGGGCCTGCTGAAGTAGAGGGGTCGATATGCCTGGGCTTGGGGGCTGGAAATACAAAGCATCAATCACAGGCCTGTGCAAGACGTCTTGCTGTAATGTTTGTGAGATTCTGTCTGCCCTGGTACTAACTTTACTTATGGTAAGCCCATTGAAATGATACCTTGTGTCATCATGTCTATTCTTGAGCTGCAGACCCAGCAAAATATGGACTGCGAGAAGTTGTTTCTGGGGCATATAAGCTATAAGTATCCTGAATAAACTTAAACACTGAGATTTATTGCAAGGGCTCTATTTTGTGCCCTAACCCTGTTGGATTCAACCAGAGACGAAGACCTACAAGAGAATCTAAGATTGTGGAAGGGGTTGACAATATGAAACATGAAGAGTAAGCAACTCGTTTGTTTCTGGATGCACGAAATCAAGATAACAAATATGAAGACATTGTTTCCAATCTTGGAATATTAGAATCTATTTGAGATGGTCTCTTGTGCGTGGGTACATGAATCAACGACATTCAGTCAATATTTGACAAAAAATGTTACACTCAAATCTCTAAGGTCGTTAGCTTCATGAGCCGGTTACAATTATTGATATACACTGGCTTGGTTTCGTACAAATATTAAACAAGGAAATTGGACCGTTTCTTTACAGTATAGAATTTTAAAATTTCACAGTTGCCAAAGTACACTGACATCTAGTCGTTCAACTCGGCGTATGCGTAAAAGTCGTCCTTGAACCCCCAGTTACCACCCCTATAACATAGTCAGTATATATAATCAAGCAAATGAATAGAAATACTGACGAAGACTTGGAAGCATTTTTGATCCAACAGTTTCCATTCTGCGCGTCGTAGTCGGCTGACATGTGTTTTGAGTAAACGATGCTCCTACATCTCGCTCCGGTGTTGTTCTCGTCGTCTTTTTGATTCATGTTACCACAAGCCTCCATACAGTCGTCTATAGAGTAGGCGAAGAGAGAAAGGTAGTCGAAGACAACGCCTCCTTCCTTTGCCTTTTCGCCTTGTGGCACGTTCACACCACACCACCACTTGAACTCATAGCCTTTGTTTGACTTGTACATTGTCTCATCGTTCTTCTTATCGGGACAGTCTAGCTCCAGATTCACCACTTTAGAAGGAGATTTGGCAACATAAGGAGCTGTGTCATTCTCGGACGACGTGCTATTATCGAGCGTTGGGCACAAGGTCGGCTCAGCTGTTGCGGACGGCGCCGATGCAGACGCGCTCTCAACTGGGCAGTCACTACTATAGGAACGGGTCAATGATTATCTTCATGCTTGACTGTATTACCTACTATTTGCTCGCCAAAGCAGCACCCAATCCTCCGCCAACACCAGCGCCAACCACAATTGCTGTTAATAAAGCAACAAGTGCAGCGAATGGCCATAGCCCTAGACCAAAGGGCGGTCTTTGTCCCTGCGCGACTGGAGGCTGATATTCCGCAGGAACATAGTAGTGGCCATTCTGTTGGTATGCAGCTACTTCAGGAGCTTTGGCAGCATGTTCTGCATCCGTGTTGACCTGAAGGCCTTCACTATCCGGTAGTTGTTGATGTTGACTCATCGTAGCTCGATCCACAACGTGAAACTCGACTGAAGATCGTCGCAGAAATCACCGCAGGTTTGAGGAGAATGCTGAGAAATAAAGAAAGGGCGGGCAAGGACCACCAGCCAGGTAACAACATTGGGGGCGCAGCTCTAAGCCTTTATAACGACGATCGTTGCAACTCTAGGTTCGCTAAACCTGGTTTCATAGTTGCGGCCTCTGATCGGTAAGCTGACCTTTTGCAATCCGCAAATCAAGGTTCTTTTGGACCCCATGTTGTGCTAGCATCCCACTGCACCCCTGCGAAATTAGAAGCGGGTAGTCGTGCTGGGATTGAAGTGACATTTCGAGTAAAGGTTGGCATTCTGAGCAGGCTATGCAGATTAAGGAGAACATTCAGCTTGATATCGTCTCAGCACAGGATGCTTCTTGTCTCGGAAGTAGGTTCAGTCGCGAATGGCTCTTTTTAACGACGTACTTGGCTGTGACATTTGCTCAGCCTTATGCTCGCTCCGTTTATTACCCTTGAATTTTAAGGTGACCGACGGTACATTTGTGGCTCCAGGGCCAGCGTAGCACCAATGCAACATTTAAGGCTAGCCCTGTCTGCCCTGTAGCAGAAATGTCGGCAGTCACTCCTGATGGTAAGCACTAACCATATCTGCAAATCGGTTTGATTTACGTGCTGTTGGCTTTTCGTCGCTTGCTGTATCTATCTTTGAGCGTAGAGCTGAGTTGAAAGGGTGGTACGGAGTAGGTGGTCAATTATGAAGGGAAACTTGATCATGTTCCTGGTTTCTGAATGTGTGTGGAATCGTATGACTGATCGCGAAGCGAGGGGGCCATGCTTCCTTCGAATCCTTCGGGCGGAGCCATGAACGTTGCGATATATCCGATCCGAAGAATTCAAGACCTAAGTTAAAGCTTAAACTCGAGACTACTCTGTAAAGCTTAGGGTATCAGTAATAAATAGCCTAAAAGCCTGTCTAAACTTACGAAAATTGGCCAAGTAATTTCGTCGTCCATACCCAATGAAGCGGGTTTTCCACCCTGAGGGCTGGTCGGAAAGTCCTGGCATAGCCGGCTCAATGTTGAAGGGTTTTGAGAGAGGTGGAGATACAAGTGCTGTCATATTAGGGGCCATGACAGCGGACGCTAAGGCATGCGGGTCGCAGCCAAGCACTGACACATCTGAGATCCGATGGTGTTGGTCTGATGAACAATTGGGAGATGAGATTCGGCAACACGTCTGTTGTTCAGACGTCAGTCCGATCCGTTTCGGAGACGTTATGCACCCAAATTTAATAACGCGAGTCTTTTGAGTCAGGTTGCAGGCTCAACGGCACAACAAAGGCTGTCTGCATGGGTGGGTGGTAATAATTGAGGGTCTGGTTGCGGCCAAGGTACCCACGTGACTATCCTGGCTTTCGGACCCACATGAGCTCATCTCAGGCTCGACTTCCCAAACACCAAATCCCATCCATATCAACCCGACCGATATCGCATTCACGATTCGACCTATCTAATATGCCATTGACGGCCCATTGAGTTACTCTCAATGGCGCCTCAAGCGGCTGTGGATATTCGCAAACATGTACAATCGCGACTCCAGAATAATGCGAAAGCTCCTCGGTAAAGCTTCAACCGAGACCCCCGCTGGCGATACCAGTAACCTTTCAATAACAAGCGCACCTGCCTCTACTATTGCCGCTTCGTTTCGACCACAAAAGTCCCAAGACGCCGTATACCGAGCCGGAGTCCCGATCTTAGCCCTCGATGTGTCTCCTGATCGAAGAACCGCTGTCCTCGCTAGTGGACACATCCTGAAAACAGTTGTACTCGACGACCCTTCAAACTTCAACTTTAACTTTCGCGAGGGTGTGGATTTGAGAGCAGTTATCACTGCACAGCCTGCTGGAATCAAGGGTAACCAAGCGGCGGATCAGCTTAGTATACGTGATGTGAAATGGCATGGTGGCTCGACAATATTTACGGCTTGCGCCAACGGCAAGATCTTTGCGTACGATGTCGCTCGAATCGGATCTGGTATGGCTGAGCCATTGGAATATATGCAGATGCAGGAAGATTCACGACAGGTTAATACACTGGATGTCAATCCACATCTGAAGAGTTGGCTCCTGTCAGGTAGTCAAGATGGCATGGCGCGTGTCTTCGATACAGCAGCGCCTATTCAGGGCCGAGGCGGCATCACTTTTCGCCAACGGTTCGCGCCATTGAAATGTATCGATTCGGTACGACAGGTAAAATGGTCTCCCAAAGTTGGACACGAGATGGCTTGCTGTACCGAAGGTGGAGTGGTGCTTAAATGGGATGTGCGACAACCAGCAAGACCATTGCTGAGGATAAATGCCCACGAAAAGGCTTGCGCATCTATTGCATGGCACCCAGATGGTAACCATCTTATCAGTGCTGGTCGGGATACAAAACTCCATGTCTGGGATCTTGGAAGTACGGCTGACAAACGGCAAAAGCCAAAGTGGTCTGTCACAACACCTGCACCAATCTGGACTATCGCTTGGAGGCCAGGCCTCTGGTCTGCTACAGCTCAGAACAAACGTGTCGCTCAAATAGCAGTCTCGTATGACGACAGCAGCTCTCGACGATACGGAACCTCAGCAGTACATATCTGGGATCTGGCTCGACCAACTATGCCTTACAAAGAGATCGAGAGATTCGAGTCTTCACCAGCCGCTTTACTATGGCAAGACCAGGATATGCTCTGGACAGTTGGGCAAGACGGGCTCTTCACACAAAGTGACGTCGCATATGCGCCCAAGGTCATTGATCGGCAGTCTACTTCATCCATGGCATTCTCCCCAAAAGGCGACGTTATGATGTTCCTGGACGAGAGATCCCATTCCAGTCATCGACCTCGTCCTTCCGTCACACACCATGCCGAGATTGTACCGCGCGGACCTTATGGCTCAAGTCCGAACGCCCCAATGTTGAGCATTAGTCGCAGCGATTCGGAGGAGGACGTTGTTGGTAGCTTTCTCGGTCCTAAACGACGGTTCAATCGTAGGAAAGCAGGGAGATCAAACTTGAGCACGACGCCGCCATCTGGTTCTGGTCTTACTGATGACAACAAGCCATTACTCGCACTCGATCAAGCCATCAATGTCACAGGTCTGTTCAAGACTCAACAAACAATGGCTTTTGGTCGTCTACCTGCTGTAAAGACAACACAAATCTATCAGTATCTCTCGGGATTATATCTCGAGACGCTTCAGCAAGAGCTACCATATGTCAAAGACGGCAATCCGCTCAACAAGCGAGTCGGCATAATTATGGAACACTACGCTCGTGCGGCTGAAAGTGTGTCATTGTTTCGATTGGCCCAGACATGGCGTATCCTATCTTACACAGTCGGAATACTACTCGATCGTCGAGCTCAGTACCATCTTGACACACGTCTAGGACGCTTCCACAAGGTTAAAATAGAAGAGAAAAAGGGAAGTGGATTGCTAAAGCCCGTTGACCTTTATAATGGCAGTAGAACACCCGGCGATGAAACGCCTCGGCGAGCTGCTCCAAAGTCGGGCCTCGGTAGCCGTTCTCTCAGCACTCGATCTCTCCTTGCCCTGGGCTTTGAGAGTACATCAAACGTCCAGACACCGCTTGCGCGACCGGCTGATGCTACAGATAGTAGCAAAGATCATGCACAGCAAGTTGGCAAGAAATTAGCATCTGTTACGGAGCCCGATGAATTAAGTCTTGGGCCTGGCATAAATGACAGGTTCGAAGACACCCCCCGACGGCGCCTCGACTCGGCTCCCGTCTCCGATGTCAGTCATGAGACCGAAAGCTCACAAATATCTAGCACTGAAGGATACGACTTTTACGACGCCGATGTCCTGCTCAAGGCGGTCGATGTGCCGCCCAAGAAGAAGGAGCCTCTGTCGCTGGGGTCTGCCAGTCCCCAAGTACAAAGAGTTACACGACACGATTCGGATGAGAGTTTTGCCCAAATGTTCTCTACCTCGGATGCAACAAGACAACCGCCAGCATCAATCTCTAAGAGCAATGGCCAATGGCGATCAAGCCTCGCGAGACATGCTTCGGATATGGAAAAGGATAACGAGGAATACCCAAGTCACATACGTGGCGAAGAGGTTCATGCTACGACAGATAGTCCAACAGACTCGCCTAAACCGCGCATCAAGGAACCAACAGCCGAGTCCCCAGAGGAGGTCTTTCTCATATCGCAAACTACAATGGGAACTGACGACTCTTACCCTTCGCAAACATCAGAGCCAGTAGAGTCTGGGGATTCACCCACTAAGACTACACCCCAGTCACTACCAACCAAGGTGGACTCACCCCAGCCGCAGTTACTTATTCCAGCGAGCCACCCCATTTGGACTCCCAGCCCTCTCAAGGACTTATTTCCTGTTCACAAGGATCTTCGGCCACATGTTGTCGAGACAGATTTTCTCCCTTGGGATGACGATCCTCTCTACCCATTCCCTACCGTTACTTCAAGAGAAACACCTGTTGTATCACCTCTCGATCCCTACAACTCCATCACAGAGGCGTTGCACTACGAGTCGCGATCTTCCGCTCTTAGTGCATCGGCGATTGTTCTTTTACTGAAGCCATTAGTACCGGAATTTGTTATTGACTACCATCAGGCAAACGCTGTTTTGCGACAACACCACTCCCGGTTAATGTCAATGGGCCTCTTTATTGAGGCGTCGCTACTCCGAAACCTTTGTGTTCAGGGATGGCCAGAAGGTCTACCGCAATGGGGCGAGAATTACACTGCCATTTTCACGCCAGCTCAGCAGAATGGAAAGGTCAGTTTCTTTTGCGCATCATGCAAGAAACCGAGAGAACTTGACCCCAAGAACGGACCAGAAGCAATTTGGACATGCGAGCGTTGTCGCACGACAATGGCACCTTGTGCTGTGTGTGGTCATCGAGAGCCAGCACAAGCTGAGTTCACCCCAATTGAGGTTTCCACCGCGATGGCCTCGTCGGGCTCATCCCTTTCCGAGTGGTGGTATTGTCCTAGCTGTACACATGGTGGCCATGCTTCTTGTCTCCAAGCATGGCATGCATCCATCGGCATACAAGAGTCCAGCAACTCAGCCACCTTTAGCGATGGATGCTGCCCTCTCGATGGATGTGGTCATGCATGTCTTCCGGGCCGATACCGCGGGGAAACTACTACTGCCCGGGCTGACGAGATTGGCCGAGCAACAGTCGAGAAGACTCGTATTAGGGATGATCGTGCACCGAGCAACAGTCGTCGCTCAAGCCCACGTCCTGGAACAGACCGTTCCGTCAAAAGTGACGGAAACGATGTACCTCAGAGTAGAGCAGTTGGCATGGCAAGAGATGCATTGAACAAGACCAGCGGTGGAATCTTGAGCTCGAGTCCAGGAAGAGCTGTCGTTACAGGAGAGAGGGAAAGAAGGAAGAGTGTCAAATTTGCAGGAACTGATCGTTAGGGATGATTAGTGCAAATCGTATACTTGCTTTTTGATGGTGTGATGATTTTAGCATGGCGTTTGGTGGCGGGTATATGTGCGCCTGGAAATTGAGATACGATACCTCGGTAGTCAAGACCTATACATAGTACGCATTACTGGCCATATATTTTGTATCTTGAAGATATCTTCGTGCTAATTTAATGTTATCATTCAATGATTGGGCGCGGGACAGTGATCTACATACTTGTGGGGGTGGGGATCACAACTTGATGTGATGCAATGTTCCCTCAGATAGCAAATAAGGATCAGTTGAGCAAGCCATCGACTTATGTCTCTGTGTTTCAACGCGTTACGCGTCAACGCGGTTCCCCTGCAGTTCCCCTGTTTTGTTGCAAGGTACAGAGAGTATATGTCGCCAACTACCCTCTGGATAAGATTCACCTTTTGTTCCATTCTTCTTACATCCTTATTTTTTTAAAAACATCCTTCACGATGCCTCCTGTTCGCACAGCAAAGACCAATTCCCACGCAGATGCATCTGCTCCAGGTATTGATACGCCTAAGAAGAGGTTGTTAAAACCTGTAGTCAAGGGTACCAAGGCGCCTCATTTTCCAAGCAGCGAGAGGGACCGGGATGACCATTAACATCGTCTAATTGGAACCGACACAAGAGAAATCTCTTTTGGATCTGAATTTGTTTTGACTGAGTAAGTTGTCTTGATGATAAATCCTTGACCAATACTAACAATATCATCAGTGAACACATCGAAGACATCACTGTCTTGGCGCGTCAAGTTCGTGAGAAGGTCACACAGTTCTCATTCCAATACAAAGACGTCTCTTACACGGCAAAGAATGACGCCAAGGCCGTGACAGATAAGGGAGTTACCCGTCTAGCTCAAACTCTGCCAAACCTAAAAGTCGTTGAACTTCCAGGTACAAGTGAAATCAAAGACGAAGGTATCATGGCCTTGCTGAGCAACCTGCCGAAGCTCAAAACACTCGAAGTCACTGGCTGCTCCGGTCATGGCGGTGACCTGACTGGAAAGGTATTCGATGAACTATGCGAGCACCCCGAGTGGGCTCCTGGCTTGAAATCACTCCTCGTCGTAGACTATGAAAGGAATAAGGAATTCATGAAATCAATGCGTGAGATGAGCAAGCGGAGGCCGACTTTGATTGTGTCTCTCGTAAGCAGGAGCGAGACGAAGAACTGGGGCGATTGGGATCTGGAGGAGGATTCGAAGCATTACCAGAATGGGAGGAAGATGTCTGACAAACCAAAGGGCAAGAGATTCAAGTCTCGTCGTTGGGATCCGTATGGGGAGGATAATCGTTATGGGCAGTTTGGTTATGGGGGGTTTAAAGGATTTGGTAGGGGTAGGGGTAGGCGCTGGTACTAAATTAATGAGTTGTTTTCTGACCAAATGCAATATTTTTTGTTATTCGTGATTATTTAATATAATTCTAATGTCCTCAATTCGGGTAATATGTCCAAGTGACGTCTTCTATCTGTAGCTATGTCTGACCAGTAAGGAGGCCCATTTATATCCCTTGTGTCGACGTTACGTTGAACTTGATATGTCCAGTTTTATTTATGTCAGACTATTGGCAAAGGTATGGTTGTTCCATTCAGTGGAAGATATGTCTTTGTTGGAAACCCAAGTAGACAAGAGATGAGCTGCTGTCTGTTAATCTGGAGTTAAAACAGTGCAGGAACGGCGTGTGACTCCTGTCGGTAACGTGAAGTGGGGTATCCTTGTTCATGGAAGGTGCTGCCTGAGTAGCCCTGTACTGAAGGCAGCCATGGCAGTGCTTACTCTGTAGTTACTCCCTACATACTTATGTTGTTAACAGTCCACATCGCGAATTCTGCCTGGGCATCCTTTTCCATCTTCACTAACAGGAAATATGGACAGCGACTGCGGAAGAATTATTTACAAAGCCAAACTTCCTACAGAAGTTGTGTTATTGATCGTGGAGAATTTGATCCCAGATACTAGCCATCGTCGGCCAATTCTCCACCCATCGCATATAATCACCAAGACGCTTCTCAGCTTAACACTGGTCTCCAAGGCAGTTTATCCATCCGCATCTCGCCTGCTCTGGCAAAATTGTCTATATATCGCCTCCAAGAACAGTCTGCACAGCCTCGATAGCTTCATTTCTCAAAAGAACGTCGTTACCAATCGAAGACCATGCGAAGCCTACGGCTCTGCAAGACTATATCTGCGTCCCTTCCCTTACTCTCCTCTGCACAAAACAACACCATATGTTTTTGATGAAGAGGCAACTGAAGAAGATGTCAACTCTCCAGCCGCTTCTTGGGCCCGCCCCGCTGATCCAGGCTTCAATGACCTCGCCACAGTTGAGGCCATCAACAGGGTTCTGATCACTTTAGCCCCGGTGCTCAAAGCTGTCGTTGTGGATATGCCCCTTCGCTATTTAACCCCTGAGGAGGATGTTCTGGGCGTCCGCAAGCTTCTAAGGGAAGGATTTGAAGCGTTGGTCAATGTAGAAGAGCTTGTCAGTGTCAACGACGAGCTTTACTTGGATACCGAAGAAGACTCTAATGAGCCTGAAGTCTGGACCAAGTGGCCAAAGCTTAGAAGCATGGCTCTCTACAACGTCATTTTGGACGAATGCCTTTGGAAGAATATGGTCGCATGTCCGCAGTTGGAAGTGGTCGTCCTCACAGGAGCGGATACAGAAATACAGGACATCAAGATCGATTGGCACAGAGAGTGGGCTAAAGCTTATTCCCAGAGTCTGACATATTCTGACAAAATGATATATCAGGGACCCAGAATCACGATAGCATTCTGTGATGTCCGTGCTTACCTTCCTGAATTCGACTCCTTTACGAAACGTTGGGAAAGCGTGGATCCTGACAATCGGATTTGGGTCATGACTGTACCAGTCGACCCGTTTTACAATCCCGCAAGACGTGAGCGTCCTGGTGTAATCGGCGTTAGAAGAACCTGGGTCAAACACCGTGCCTTAAGTGGCTCGTTGTGGGACGATGTATATACAAGAAGTCACTTCTCAACTGCGAAGGCTGCGTTCCTGACATAGAGATTTATTCTTCAGATTTCTTTACTTACTACCGGTATAGCATTTCAACGGTCAATTGCTTAGATGCCCTTTGCTACAGTTCTTCTTTGAGAGTGTCTACTGAGGGCCATTCCTGGGTGGATCTACTGTCAACTCGACAAAACTCTCAATCAAGCTGAGTGCAACCATGGCACTGGAGAACAGCAAAGAGATCTCATCACCAGTAGATGCATCCACCAACGGGTCTCTCACCAGTTTCGCATCAGGCTTGGCCTCCAGCTGACGCTTAGGCATCTCTTCTGGTAGTGGGTAAAACGGAAGACCGGTGGGCAACTTCTGAGGTTGTTGGTGAGTTACTCTATCATCGAGGGGCCCTTTGTTGCCGGGAGGTCCTCCAAAGACATCGTCACCTTCAGACTTGTCACCCTTCTCAGGCTGTCCACTCAGCAGTTCCACAACTTTCGCATAGCCTTTGTTTTGTGGCTCCTGTTTCAAGAGACCCTCAAACATGAGGTAAGTAGCGCGAACGACACTGTCCAGCGCGCCAGCAACCCATGCGTGGTGCGATGACGATGCCTCGCCAATCAGGTACAACTGACCATAGGCATTAGGCTTGATAATCTCTTGCCACATGTTGGAGAATTGGCTCGGCCCGAAATACGCAAAGGCTCCTGACATGTTCTCATCTCTGTACCAGTCGTAGGCGTGATGGTCTTGGTATTGGTCTTTGAGAAGGGCAAGTGTCTTGTTGTAATCCCAGCCTTCTTTCTCCTTGGCATGGAGAAGGGCGAGATCGTGCAGGAGAACTGAGAGAAGTTGTTCTTCATTCTTGGGTGTCTCTGCAGAGATCAGAGAACCGATGCGCTGGGCATCCTGACCCCAGGTGTACGAACACAGGAGCACAGCAGGCTTCTTGGCGTCCCAGTCCTTTCCTTCGCATTCTTCAATGTTATAGGATGGGTAGACACAAACACGGATAGGGAGATCAGTGTGGGCAATTCCGCCCTGGGCAACATTGAAGGGAGCCTCTTGCCACCAGGCGGTCTCAAATTTGATGGCCACCTTACACGAAGCACCATACCCAAGAGCTCGAATGGCCTGTTTCGTGCCCCAGAGGAGACCGGCGTCTTTGAGGTCCATGCGTTGGAGAGCTCCGAGTGTGGTGCTGTTGAACACGGCGAAATACTCTTTCTCCTTGATCACCCGGTTCTTGTTGATTCGAACTTTCATTCCCGTGTACTCTGGAGGCTCCTGGTCCTTGCCCTGCCCGGCCCTGCTCCTGCGTTCTTCAGCCTTCTTCTTTCGGAGCTCAACTTGAGCATCAATTGCGACGACCTGGCTGTTGAACTGGACTGGCTGCTTGATCTTCTCTGCCATCCTGGTTGCAATTTTCTGAGCGCCTCCGTCGATGCACCACCAGTAGTTGACCTTTGGCTGGCCTGGTTCCACTTTGGGGGTCGCAAAGTCTAGCTCCTCCAGAACGCATTCTGTGAGTGATTGGTCGTACAATCCAGTGCCGCTGGAGAGAATTGTCAGTGAAGGTCTGGGTACTGGGTTCAGTATCACTTACTAGGTCGCTGACTCGAGCCACTCAATTGTGTTATAATTGTACCCCGGTCCCTCAGGGATAGGGCCGCTGTTGTCTAGTGCAATGTGCGCCTGTCTCTTTTTGTCACCTTCGCCTCTGACACGATGTTAGTTTATGGACTTATTCACAACACCGCTTCAGAACTCACGAAGAAAGGAATTGACGAGTGCTCAGCTTATCAGCCGCCATAAGAAGGTCCCACAGCTTTTGGGTCTCTGGTCCCTTTTCGTCGTTCTCCTTGACCGCCTTCATGAACCTTCCTTCAGCAACATCAATAAAGTGCTGCAGAGCCTCGCTAACAAGTTTCGAGGGTTCTACGTTCAGCAGGCTACAGACCCGTCAGTATTCCATCAACAAGCCAGGGAAGTTGACTTATTGTTCAGGGATCTTGGCTTCCTCGGGAAGACCCGAGTTAATTTTGAAGGGATCGTTTGCTTCAGTGGTCCAGACATTCCCAACACTGGAAACATCGTTGAAGTACGATGGACAAACGTTTTTATCATCCTCGGGATAGTACGGGATTAGTCCACCTTTGCCAGGCTCGATTCCGATGTAGTTGAATAGCCGGAAGGTCCTGTTCATGTGAGCGACCGAGCAAGCCAAGACACGCGGATACTGACCTCTTCATGATACTGTTGTTCTGGAATCGCATGGCACCAACATCATAGTAATCATGCGGAGCATGAGAGAACCTGTGGGTATAAAGTCGACCACCCAGGCGGTTCATCTTGGCTGCTTCGATGATATCGTAGTCAATCTTGAGTCCTTCCTTTGCGCACTGCTCATTGAGCCAGTCAAACAGCAGAGCTGTAAATAGGCCAGCGACGCCGGCACCAATGATGCCGATCTCAAGTTTTCCGGACTCTCTTGGGACGAGGCCAACTCCAGTCTCCTTCTGCGCTTTGTCAAGCATACTGCTGACATCTTCATCTGGCTTGACATCGCCAAAGTTGAGACTCGAATCTTTCGTCACTTGAGAAAGTCGCTTAGCAGCGGCTCTCACGTCTTCATCAAAGGCCTTTTGAGCGACATGACGAGCCCACATATGCTTGAAGGATCTGGTTTTCAGACGATCCTCACTGGCAGCGGTAGTGGTCGACATCTTGAAGGATAGGTTGGTAGTGCAGGTCAAACGAAATCTGAGGTTGGGATGAGGATGGAATCTCTATGTCCTCCAGCTTACTGCTATTTATACCAAATACTTCCCAGTATCGAAGAATATGGACGTACAAGTTCTCGACCCAGCTACCTCTTCGTTTCGTTGACGAAATGGCGAACTAAACCTCTGCAACGGGATATACCGGCATACAACATATCATTCTACTCTACACTCTTCATTCAACCCCGCAGCTAATGAACCTTGGCCATCACATACCAAGACACGGCTGAACTTCCTCGCAGATGGTTTCATGCTCTCTCACCGACGAGCTACTGAACTTTCGATTGGACCTGACTATGTTGAGTAGTCTAGACCAAAAGATGGATCAGATCTGCTAGTCTCGCGGCCCGCAGCCGCTCTCCTGGTCTAGCTCGCTTCAACACGAACCGAACGGGCGATCTGCATTGATTCATCAATTGGTGCGCCGTAAAACGTGGCTGGCCGGTGAGAAATTCACTATTGGCGGCTAAGGACCAATATGGTGGTCATGTCTCGGAATAGAGGTAAGGATTGGGTGTTAGCGTGAGTAAGCAACATATGCGAAAGAGTGAAGTGAGAGATGAGAGAATCACATTCTCGCATTGCTGAAACATGCGGATATATCGGATGATAGTGGCTTCTTGTCACATTTCAAGATTGTTGAGGTGATGATGTTGGGTTGTCGGTGACGAGGCCTTTGGAAGCGAAGGACCACGTCAGGCGGTTCATGAATTAACTAGCACACTGACCCTGCCATTATACTAAAGCATGCAGGGTGATAAAAGACTTTACAACAGCTTCGAATAATTTAGCAGAGGGCTTAGGCTATTGTTTCCGCCAGGCCATCTGAATGTGCAGACTATTATGCCCACCTGCGGGCGTACTCGACCATCATGGGAATGGTGATTTGAGGCTACTTGGGGGGAATACGCCAGCATTCTCGAGGCAATGTATCCAATCAGCGATATCACAAGCACAGAGTAACGTCTTACTGATCCATTGACAACACATCACTAGGCAAAGAGCGCAAGCTTCATTCAGAATACATTTGAAAGCTCGCTATTAATTTTGAACTCCAATTATCCCAGCCTTTCCCTGCACACTCACGTACGACGACCTTCGACCCTTTAATCGCCGAGAGGGTAGGCATGAAGCACCTGTCCATGGAAGAGTGTAGCATCCTTGGAAGCCAAGAATACATAGCTGGGCGCAATCTCACTTGGCTGTCCGACACGACCCAACTGCGACTGCTTTCCAAATCCTTCCATCTGCTCAGCCGGTCGGGACGCAGGCTGAAGAGGAGTATGCACTGGTCCGGGAGCAACGGCGTTGACTCTGATACCCTTCTTGACGAGCTGCTTGGACAGCGATTGAGTGAAAGAGGTGATGGCACCCTTTGTAGAGGCATAGTCGACCATTGCGGCGGTGCCTCGGAAGGCAACTGTAGAGGTTGAGTTGATGATGCTACACCTGTTAGCTCGGGAATTATGGATTTAGGGATTGCACTTACGAGCCACCGGTCTCCATGTGGTGAAGAGCGTATTTGGTCATGGCAAAGATCTGGAGGATGTTGCTTCGGAAAGTACTCTCAACATTCTCCAAGTCGATGTCCTTGAAGTCCTCACACATGATTTGCTTTCCCGCGTTGTTGACGAGAACATCAATCTTGCCATACTCATCGACATGCTTCTGAACAGCGTTCTTGCATGTCTCGTTATCCATGAGATTTCCAGGGAATAGGACACACTTGCGACCTTCCTTCTCGACCATCCTCTTGGTCTCTTCGGCATCCTCCTGCTCTTCTGGGAGATAGACGATTGTCACGTCTGCGCCTTCACGGGCGAAGAGAACAGCTACTGATCGACCAATTCCGGAGCTAAGGGGGTTAGTAAAGGACGTGAGATGGTGACGGTGAACTTACTCTCCACCAGTGATGAGAGCTTTGGCGTTCTCGAGCTTGTTGGCAGCTCGGTATTCGTAGAATTCATTCTTGCCCTCTAGCTTGGTAGATTCACTAGTAGGGTTCATAGCTTTCTCGGTTCTGTTGTATGTCAGCTTTCTGTTAGAGACGCAGCTCGTGTGACGTACCCGGGGAGCTTCTGGGCTTGAGCCTCAGGAACGGGGTGGAAAGTGCCATCTTTTCCAGCTTGAGACATGTTTGTGGTTATGGAAGAGATATTGATAAGAAAAGTGAAGGAGTAACTCAGTTATTGATTGAGAAAATAATCTGAAAAGGAATTGAGAGAGGAAGAGTTGGAAAGAAAAGAGCGTGTCGTGTATTTATCAGTGTCGCTGATGATGTCAGTATGCGTCCATGTCGCGGGGCTGTTTGGCCATCGCGATTGCATCACGATCTGGTCAGTCAACTGCTCACCACTTTCTGGTAAATATACTTCTTTAACCACCATTACTCTATTACCTGGGTTGAATTCTAAGGTCTATAATTAACCACAGATCCAAACGTATCAGACTGTCCCCAAATGCCCTCTCTCAAGCACGACAACTGCACAATCTGCGAATGATCCACAAACAAATTGACATCAGTACCAAACTCTCTGATATACCAATTAAACACCTTTGGATCCGCAGCTTCAAACATGACCTTCTCTTGAGGTAATTCTCTCAGTATCTGCTGAATCACGTCTGTTCTCCAGCTTTTTACATTCTCTGTGATACCCTCGCTCTCAATCATGATGCGCTCAACGCCAGCATCGATGAACCGCTTGCCCATGTGGATGATCTTTGAAGGATCAGAAGTTCCGATTGATGATAGCTCTGAAGCTTCTGTGTCGCCGCCTGCGCCGAATTGAATGCCGCATTCTGGTTTGGCAATGAGGCCTTCGCCGTGGACTTTATCGACGATTCGAAGCCAGTCGTCTTGTGGGATGGAGAGGAAGCCGGATGAGATTTCGATCACGTCGAAACCAAGTTGTTTGCACTTTTTGAGATATTGATCTACTGCCCAACCTGGATCAGATTGCAGAAGAACATGCTCCATCCAACCGCCCTGTTACACGGTCAACAACGCCCTGAGGTGCGGTTTACGAGTTGACTTACTGTGGATACGTAGACATTATACTCATGAGCGAGATTGATAAGCTCCTTGAGCTTCTCCTCTGGGAAAAGTGAGAAAGAACCGCCAGCAAACTTGAGTCCATCAACATGATGTCCCATCCTATAACAGTCAATTGAGTGCTGCAAAAAGTACTTTGCATTTACTCACGTTTCTAAGACATCTTGGAGATATCGCTTCCCCATAACTGAATAATACGGTCCTCGAATCTCAGTCACACCCACCGATCTAGGCTTCGGCGGGCGACTGTTATGACGAACAAACCCAAATCCCTTCTCTTTATCTTCTAATAGAATGGAAGCAGGTGTTCCAAAGTTTCCAGAAGCTGAGAAGGGTCGAGTGGCAGTTCTAGAGATTGCGCTTGATGCTCGCCATGCTGGGCGGGCGGCTTTGAGGAGGCTGATATGAGACATTTTTCTCAACTTGGACTTGTCAATTTATGAATGAGGAAACTCTTCGCTCCATTCTCGACTATTTCTCATATCAGTTGTGCTGTTTATTTACCATTTCTCAAAGGATCAGCTTATAACATGATATCATCATGATGCACATGTGAGTTGCTGGAGTTGTAACTATCAACTCCAGGTCATGCGTCATAACATACAATTGCCGATGTTAAATCATGCAAACTCTGGCTGATCATATTATAGCTGATACAGTGTCGCAATTGCTCGTATTGAAGAATCAGATTCAAGCACGATATAATTGGATAAGCTGACATCTAAGCTTGGTTTACAAAAAAGACATGATCTAAGAATCTTGTTCAAATATGCCAACTAACTGATTTCCTTTGTCAGTCTCTCAGAGTCTGGGTCCTTTGAGACTCTATTTTACGTATTCCCTGGAATGATACTAGAAACTGACCGTCGATCAGGCGGTACAAATGTCTCCGTAGCCTCAGCACTCTTCCACAGCTGAGGGGAGTAATAAATAGACGGTAAGTCCTCAAATGCTAAATGAGAGTTCCCTTTAACGAATTCCCCGAAATCTCCTACGGTCTTTCCCCCAGCCAAGGTGAATTGGAACTGCTGTACCCAAAACATACTCTGCGTCAAACCAATCGTCTTAGCAATCTGCAACGCCGTTGACGAAGCCAGCGAGGCAGCAGATCCCTTGGCATCAGATCCATTATGTCCAGAGAGGCTGTTGAAGAGAAATCGCAATAGACTCGCGTGACTGGCAACGTTAAGTTCGGACTCTGGCATAATCTTCGCCTCGTCAATCAACACAGCGGCTAGGAAGTCCAGATCTTGACGGGGTGGAAGATCCGAAGGTGCTGTGAAACGATGGCTTATCGCATTAACCATCTTCGAGCGAGCAAGATCCATTCTAGCCTGCGAAGGCATGCCAAAAATATTTGGTAAAGCTTTCTTGTCAGGATTCACAAAGCTCATTCGAGCTGGGATGCTTTCCCATGTAGATGGTGAATAGTATTGCCGCCATTCGTTTCCAGTTATGCCAAATAGAGACTTGAATGCCTCGTATGTCATGTTTGTGACTGACCCATTGAAGCCATCCTGTTTTGAAGCGGGTTCTACTTCCAAGGATCGTATGTAAGCATGGATAATCTGTATACAGAAGTATGCCTGTGTCTCAGAATAAGGCGCTATCGAAGCGTCTGCAGCACGCAGGCGCATGGTGGACGACTGCAAAGTTTCAAGTGCTTGTTTGACTATTCCTCCACGCCTGAGTTTTGACGAGAGCGTCTTTTGGACAACAGAGAATGCGAAACGGGGTTGGCGGTCGGCATCACTGACAGCCTTCTGCTGATGTGGTTGCTCAGATACGACTTGGTTAATCGTGGGAAGAGGTTGAAGGTCTGGTAGATGCCAGTTCTCTTTGGCTTGAGGACTAAAAAGCAAGTCTTTGGTGTAGTAAGCCCTCCACAAACCAGAGTTCATCAAATGCGGTGCTGAGAATACGATATCTGCATATTCTTCCTGAGTAGGAAACTTGTCAAGAGATTTGCTCGCCTGGTACTCTAGAGCAGCGACTTGGATCTGATGCAGCCAAAAGATGGTCATCGTCCTATAGAAGGTCAGTTGCCTATGAATCAACAAACGGGGAAGACATACTTATGAGCTGTATTGCGAAATCTCTCCGGATTGCCCTCCCTCAATCGATTCAGATGTGCCATAAACTCATCAGCAGTTTCCAAAATACCCAATCCTCTAGCGAAGCAATCGTGCATGACGAAGAAACCCGCCCTCAGATGGGTATAATGGTCCCAAGACTCAAGACTCCCATCGATAAAAGCCTTCCAGAACATTTGTGCATTAGCGCTCTTAGCATTCAGTTGCCTGATCCGATTGACGAGCTCCTCCTCACTTGGGCCTTTCTCCCTCTGTTCAATCTCTGCTTTAGCGTTCTGGGCCGGTTTCGCTGGCTTCAGAGCCTTTCTGATCTCTTCCATGGCGGGATGCAATTGCGTGCCGTGAAGCGCGCTAAAGCCTGGATAGTCCAAAATCCTGATACCAAGCTTATTTTTATACGGCTCAATCTCTTTTTCGATCTGTGACTTGAGTCCTTTAATGACTTCGGCTGCTTCCTCTGGCGATAGATGGTCCTGCTTGTTGAACAGAATAAACATGTTCTTCGCTTCAAAGCCCTCCATCATACTTATCGACATGCGAAGATACTCGAGAGAGTACTCGATTCGATCGGGACACAAGTCATCGCAGCTTTGGATAAATATAATGAAGCGATCTTTGAGCATATAATGCTGTGTTAGAGGTCGGATTGCGTCGCATCCTTGGCTGTTAGAACCAATTGAAACGCCGTGGAAATGAACGCACCTCCAATGTCCCAGAGGGTGAGTTTGTCTCCATCCGGGTACTGAATTGTTTCGACATTGAAACCAATAGTTGGAAAAGTTTGAACTGGCTCTCCCAAAGCCAATCTGTAAATAAACGTCGTTTTGCCAGAGTTGTCGTTTCCTAGCACCAGACCGACGTGTTCTGTGCCTCTTCCCAGAAGCCAACGAGCGATCCCTAGACTTGTTAGCCGAGTACTTTCTGATCCTCTAGACGTACCCATAATGTTTAGGTTTGGAGTATCTACACGATATGTTGTCTTTGGAGAAATTGACAGCTATATATCTACTACAAAAATCGCTGCCTTGGAGTGGGGAGCTGAACCAGATGTGGCTTCAGCAATCTGCCTTGGCCTTTCAGCTTCTCAAATAAGGCGAGCGCTAGGATGATCACGCCAGCTTTTAGCTCGAGCTGCGACCAAATGAATTGTTGTACACATAAACCACTTGGCAAAATGTCAATGCTGTGATTGTAGGTTCATGTGTACTTGACGTAGGTTGCTGGAACTGCAATCCCTGCCCAGAACGTCTCTTTCATATCGTGGGTATCTTATTCAGTCTAATCAACAGACCCAGCCAGGGCAACGGCGCTAAATCTCAAATCCGCGCCCTCACGCTCCAAAAACTTGAGCGCACCCAATGCTAAACCCTTAGAACTCAGCACATCCTCATTATCCTCCAGATCTCCTCGTCGGATGGGTCCCTTTCGTCGTCCATCAAGCTCCCAAAGTCCATTGTCGGTTCCCTTGGCAAAACAAACGTAATGCAGTTCGACATCGTCCTCGGCAGCGGGTGCGGGGGTGTCGCCCTGGGTAGCAGCATCCTTGTGAGCGGTCGCTAGATCGGGTGTTGATTCGAGAACCTTTGCGCGGCCGTGAGGATCGAGAGGCATGCTCTTCTTGATGATAGTATCAAGGGTAGAGCCCTCCTCTATTGAACGTTAGCTATGTTGTTGTAACCAAAAGAGGCACAAAACGTACGGATGAAGCTTCGTGCATTTCCATTGGCAACAGCGTGCAACAGGCCCATAAGACCACAGGAGTTTCTAATTGTCTGAGGCCACCACAAGACAGGCTCTGTATCTCCCTTGCGCTTGTACTCATCCGTCAAGCTATCCTCGGCCATGCGGTGACTTTCGTACACGGCACTGACGGGGAACACAAGCAAAAGAGCGAGGGCGGGGCGGGGAATGAAAGCGAGGAGGTCGGGGTCGGTTAGAGAGTAGACGTCGTGCATCTCGAGAGCTTCAGAGACACCGAGTTTGTGGATGAGGTTGGTCATAAGTTGAGGGTTGGCTTCGAGGGGGATGAAGGCTGGGCAACCCTCGCCAGGGTTGGGATCAGTTGTCAAAGACATTTTTGGCCGTGTGATAACGATACTATATCGAGATGGTGTTGTAGATGCAGGTAGAGGATGAAATGCGAGGTACCGGTATGATGATAGTGGCTGCTCAGCAAGCTGGAAGAGCTGAGGCGGGTATGAACCCCACGTATCTTAGGTAGATGGCTGGTGGGGCTGCACTGATGACGTCGCTAAACAGCTCACGTTGTTGCCTCTACGGTGCAGTACTTGAACCTACCTAGGCTTGCATGAGCTGCGGCTGTGTCATAAGACGGGTATTCACTCAATCAAGTGCACATTTTGGGTATGGTTTCATAAGAAGTGATAAGATATTAGTAAACAATCAAGAAATTCACCTGGAAGCTTATCAACAATTAATCACATTCAATCAGTTGATTCCTGGCCAAAGGATGTTTTGACTGAATTAGTATAGGGTAGCCTCACCACAAACCATCATCTCCAACCCGGTGATCAGACTTAATTAATCTCACTTTAATGAGATACTGCGCAGTAGTCTACTCTGTAGTCAGTCGCCAATCGCGTCAAAGTCGGTCCAGGAACAAGCGACCGAAAATCATCGCATTGACTGCTGATCCCATTCTCCTAGAATTTTCCTAGCGGCTGCGATCAGCGCTGCCATCTCAGTTACCATTCTTAGTCTGGTGTCCGGCCGAGACCAAGATCTTTAGGTTACTTTTTGTTAAATGACAAGCATCGTATAAACAGATTTGGGCTGAATCGCGATAAAGTGGTGTCGAAAAGAAAAGGAAACAAAGAAAAAGCAATTATAGAGCAATCTTACACGTCATTGAATAGTGCTAATGTTATAAACAAGATCGTACTTGAAACATTAGTACAATTAATCGGATGCGATGCGACGAGAAAATACGGGTCAAAAGTCTCATTGTCGGAGTTGCTTACTCTTCCCATCATTCATTCTATTACAGTTACAATAGACCAGTCTCGATCACAATATCGTGCAACCGGTCTATGCACTAGTAACAAAGTGATTGAAATCAGCTGCCGTATAGTAACCCTTGACGTTATACAAGTACCGACATGAGTAGAGTTTTGGTAATATAAAGGTTACAACCAAAGCCATGAGCATAAACACAAACATATCACAAGAATAATGAATACCACATGGCAATTTATATTCGAAACACATGGTATCATCGATAGCGGCCCGTTCCTGTGTCCATGTAACGCAAATGGCCTGGTTAGTTGCCGAATGTTACAATGATGAACGTTACTTTGCCATTGTCACGGTAGCCGACATTGTATCCGTATGATGTACTCTGTATAGAGTAGTACGTGTTCTTCCCGTTCCCGGAGATAATTCATTCTTCGTTTCGCTTAATAAACCGTCTACAACCCTCAAGGGTCATCCGTCCCCTGTAGACAAAGGTAAGGTCAGCCTTGTAAAGGCATCGCGAAACCCACTACGGGAATCTCCTTTTTGTACTGTTTACCCTTTTATCTCCTCTTTTTAACAGAATTCCCGAACCAAGCAGTCGGTCTCGCTTGGGTAGTAATACCGTGTTGTCGGTCATGCCTACGGAGTATAGATTCCGTGGGTAATATGATTGTACTAACCTTTGTAGTCATATCTCATTTATTTGCTTCATGCACGTAACGAGTAACAAATATATTGTATGTGCTGTACGTGTCAGGTAGGCTTCTTGTACGCAGGCTAAAAAAGTAAAACGATCCTTGTTGATCAGAAACCAGATTCGGAATATCGCCACGCCGTTTCAAACTCTGATACTCCAAGATCCAATGGATGGCGTCAGTCGGGGTAACGGTTCGGATGTCACAAATATAGGTTAAAAAACAAGCCTCTTTTTTCTGCCTCATCCTCCCTTTTTTGCCTCCACTTGCGAATGTCTCGTCAACAAATGCCAGGCCGTTGCACTACAGCAGCTTTTCTTCGTGGCACTCAGACAATTGCAGCCCCTGAACACAGTTGTGGTCCCTGCATCGATCAAGCTGGTTGAGCGTATTCTGGGCTTGTTCCAGGGAGGAGAATAGAGTTCAGGGGTGGTCCTGGTCAGCCGCTGGTGCTGCAAGTAAGACGCCCCTGATCTGGTTACTGGGGGGGGAGGACAATCGGCCACTCTATCGCTGTGATTCGACGATCTTGAGAAAAAGGAATATGTCTTATAGAGAGGAATTATATGTGCGGGGAGACCAGAATGAATTGAATACCTTTTAAACGCAAGGAGTTGGTTTCTTGACGAATTTGTATCAAGCTGTTGGACAATGCAAAGCAACACAACACATCAATCACAACGCAACGCAACGCAAAACAACGCACTGATAGACCGTGGCCTGTCACTTTCTTTTAGCCTAGTCTTACTCCTTTTTAGCCCGTTCACATTCATCAGGTCCATCTTGCGTTGGACCCTCTTTCGTCTCCTCTTTCTCGGTTGGCGTCATCGTTAGTATGCTTACCCCTGTACTTGTCCCCATTAACCAAGTGTCTTGTCTGTTTTCGGTCAAGGATCTTTTTTTAAAGGAAGCTTGCACGGAAGATTCTCTACTAACCAGGTCAGGTCAGGGAGTGTCAGTGCAAGCCAAGCCCCCAAATGAAATGCTATGACTTTGTCTCTGTCTCTGTCTCTAAGCGCTATGATAATTTATGACTGCGTGCGTGCGTGCGTGCGTGCGTGACTGGGCTCGTCTGTTCGGCTCGTCTTAAAAGTCTAAAGCCCCCAGAATCTATCTGATTCAATCGTTTTGGCTTGCATTAGTTAGTTCAAACATGCACTGTGACGGAACCTTTCGTTTCTTTTTCTCTTCTTTTCTCTCCCTCATCTCTGTTTCTCTTTCGCGTTTCTACTAAAAAGACGCCTTCCTTCATACCTTCCTTTTTTCTTCTTCGAGTACCTTCCTTGCCTGCCCCTCTCTTGATTTACCTTACGTATACTTTTTTATTTCAGTTCGGAATGCTCTCGCCTTCCTGGAGACTTTACTTTTAATTACTCGGCTGCTTAGATCTACTAATAACCAGCTGACACCTCCCTTGATGCCAACCTGCCATATGGCAGGGTGACGGTCATCATCATGGGCTTCTTTAGCAACATTTTTGCGCGCAAATCCAATGCGAAGAGGGTTTCAGTCCAGGGTCAAGAGTACAATGCGACGGTAGCTTCAATCCCTCCAATTCAAGGTATGTACGCAAACAAGATACCAAGAACCATGTTGACAAAGATCTAGGAACATATCCAGTCTCCGGAAATGGTCCCAATATTTTGGATCAATTGCAACGAGCAGCGAGAAAACGAAGCCAAGCACAGCTCTCGACTGTATCACGAGATGTCGATCATGGCCACAACTCCGGCGCATCTCATTCCATGTCCCGATTTAGAGGTCGATCGTTTTCAAGACCAACCACAGCGCCCAACCAAGCCGATGTTCAAACTTCACGACCACTTTCCTTTGCGCGCAGCATTCGGAGCTCAAATTCGGCCTGGAGTGTTCCCGAGAAACAGACAAGAGGTCATCCCGAGAACCCACCTCCAGTGCCATCCATCCCGACTCACCACCGTCGAGAGAGCTCAACTGATTCGTTTCAAAACAAGCGCAATTCGTTTATAGACGTTCTTGATGCGCAGGGGGAATTTAAGCCTTCGAACTTTCGCTCACGTTTGTCAGCTACTGGGGCACGAGAATACGGAGAAGACGTTGCCGAGAGAAACCTGGGCGAGAACGGTGTAAACTTTAATAGCGCCGCTACCAAAGCTTTCTACCGTCTCTCCGGCAGTGGTCATCTCGTATTGCCCACTAACGAGCCTGATTACGAAGAAGAGGATGATGACGATTGTGCGCCTTATCCTGGTGTTCCTCATGGTGACTCGGGGACAAAACGGGACAATTGGTCCAAGCCTAGTAGTTCATCAGTTTGGAGGAGATCATACTCTGGCCCAGTTGGGAATAATCTGCTCAGACACAGCAAATCGCACCTTCGCGAGAAGCGTTCCGAGTCTCCCCAAGCGAGTCTGAAGCCATCAACATCATCAAAACAAGACCGCAGGAGATCGTTCAATGCATTTGCTTCTCCTTCAGAAGAAGAAGAGCGTCGCAAACCAAGACCCCTCAGTTTACACCCCTCAATCTCGAGCTTTTCCTACGACAGACCCTCAACACCTCCAACTCTCTTACCGCCACAATTGTTACAACCAGAATTATCACCACCATCATTGTCACCACCATCAGCATCACCCCCGCCAGTACTGCGGTCTAGACCAAAGACAAGTGAAGGCCGAAGTCGAGGAAGGAGTTTTGGCCGTGTCGAGATTGACACTGTCGAAGAAGACAACGAGGATTTCGCACCATTTCCATCTGTACCCTCGCGGTTCAGACTACCTGAGCAATTGTCAAACCCATATCTCGAACCAAATTATGCTTGTGATCGTGTGGATACACTCAGCGCCCGTCCAGAATCGTACCATGGAGGGTTGGCCCTTTCGTTCACCCGCAGCGACATCCCTCATCTTTCACGGCCAACCAGTTCTTCGTCCATGGACAAGTCATTCAACCGAACTCGCACCCTGACTAGCATTCGCAGCCAGCGTCTCGATGACATTAACGAGCACATCCCTGTGCGAACATCATCTTTATTCAAAGGACAGGCATGTGTCACACCATCAACAATGTCCTCTGGCTTCAGTAACCCATTCCCCAAATCCGTGGGCCAACACACCCCAAGTACATCCATCGATGCATCTCTTCCTCCATCAATCAAGATGCATCCTGAGCACGAACAGAACAAAGCATCGAGCGAAACCAGTTACTACCACCCAGGCGACGATGACTTTTCCGCAGACACGTTGGTTCCTTCACGCAGGGAAGTCGAGCGGGATCTCGGTCACCCCATGAATGAAGGCATCAATTTGGATCTTTACCTCTCCGACGCAAGCGAGGACTCGGTGGACTCCTTTGTCGCATGGAAAGAGAAACGTCGCAACGAAGAGAGTCTTCTTATGAAAGACAACTACGGCACAGCTGGTGCGGGACTCCCAGGCCTCTTTGAACCTCTACCAATTCGCAAGGCTCCAACTGAACCTCCTCCAATTCCTCAAATCCCTACCGAGCCTTTTACCAAACGTCCTAAAACACCAAAGAGTCCCCGACGACCTAGCACACGAAGTAGCAAGTCAACACCCAACCGATCACAACAAAGATCACGACAGAGCCGCAGTCGCACCAACACACCCCGCCGCACCTACCAAACATTTAAATTTGATGAAGACTCGGATTCCGCCTGGGAAAGTGATATTCCTTCAGCTCCTACAGCACCCGGCTTTGTTTCGCTTGCCGATCTCGGTATCGACATTCGTGAACTTGGCTGGGACCAGTTCGGCCTGACAGAAGCCGACGATGCGAAAGTGGATATGCAAACAGCCATAAAGCTCCGCAAGGCGATGAAGAACAAGAAGCGACGACAGAGGGAAGAGGAAGAAGCTTGTGCGGCTGATGTTGAGGACCATTGAATGAGATATGAATCAGCAACCGGAGTTGAATTGGAATACGATACCTGACGGGATTTCTTTTGTATAATGAATTTAAGGCGCAAAATGGCATAGGATGGCACGTCTTCGTACGTTGGCATTTTCAGGATATGGGGATTTCCAGGTCATAGCACTATTCTTGATACCAATACAACCTTTTGTTTCTTATAAGCTCAATCTGGGTCCAGATGATGCGAATCTTTGAAGACGTGAATTCTTGAAGGCCTGGCGGACAGTGGTTTGGCTTAATCGACCATAACCATGCTTCGGCCCCAACGACAAAAACAGTATGCCCTCAAGTATCTATCTGCAACGCCATAAGACCACCACGAACTCCAAAACAAGCCAAAAGAATACCGGAACGGCAAAAACATGATATTTGCCCCGTACTGGAATCGAACCAGTGATCTTCGCATTACGAGTGCGACGCCTTACCACTTGGCCAAGAGGGCTAGCTTTATTATTAAGCGCTGAAACAATATAATGTGATATATTCTATTTCTGACTAACACTTACCCATCTCCTTCATACAATCGCTCAGACAAATCGCGCTGTACTCCAGCCAACTTCCTTAGACAGCCGTACCATGGTCCATATTCTCCATATCACTCGCTCCAAAGTCACAGTCGCAGCCCAGGAACTTTCTGGCCGCAGCCATATTCCCACCAAAGCTGTCAAGTAGCTTAAGTGCCTCTTTCGCAGCCACAATCTTGCCGTAACGTCCACTGTTTGATTCGTGGCTTGTGATGATCTTTGAGTGTACTTGAAATGCCGATAGCACAACGTTCTCTGTCAAAACGGCCAAACCACGATCTTCATCCGGAGGTACGATATCCGAGGCCACACGCCAGTTTGCACATCCAACCTCCTGTTGCATCCTTTTTGCAAGGAACGTGACCGGATGCTTGTTTGCAAATGTGTCATAAAGAGACATGTCTTCAAAATATGGGACAATAAATTTGTTGAAGAAATCCTCAACGACAGAATAGTCGAATTTGGAATCCACAAACATAGCCCCAATAAGTGCCTCGATCGAATCTGCGTATGCCTTTGGTGGCGGTGTCGCGTAAAGCCAAAAGTCCATGCGTATTGGAATTCCTTGCTTTTTCGCTTCTTCACGAGCAGTCTTTTCAGCTACCTCAAGTTCGATCACATAATCTCGAATTTTGCTGATAAACTGGGAAGTATTGGCTAGAAGATAATGGTGTAGATTGAGCTTGACGCATAGACAACCCAGAAATTGGTTGGAAACCATCGCCATCTTGTGCTCAGTCAACCACTGGGGGTCAGCGAGGGGATACTTCACAAACAGGTACTCAACAATGGCCATGTCAAGGAGAGCATCGCCGAGGAACTCAAGTCGTTGGTAGTGTGGCACATTCCCAGAGTAAGTGTAAGAGGGGTGCGTGAACGCACTCTGGAGCAGTGGTGCAGACTTGAAATGGTACTCGGTAGCCTCTGCAATCTTCTGCACGAGTCTCCGTTGATTGGCGTTTGGATTGGCCTTGTGCCATTCTGGAATCTTGAAAGTTGCATAGTATTCATCATAAGCCATCATTGTGTGGTATGTTGACTTGGACATCTCTGTCACAGCCTTCACGGCCATGTTCATCTTGTCATCCTTGCTTGAAAGGTATGCAGCGCCAATGAGAGCCTCGCAGACGTCCGCGATACTTTTGTCCGCTAGCTTTTGGCGTATCATTGTTTTGAGAGCTTTGCCCTTTATCAGTTTGAGATCTGGGTACCAAGTTCGTCTGTCAAATGCTAGCGATCGTATGTACTCTGGGAGTTTGCAGTCAATAGCAGTGTTGAAGAGGTTCTGGTTGCAGATGAGCAACATGCGCTGCACATGGTACTGGCATTCGTCTCCTCGGGGCCTCAGTACAAAGATGGCGATTGTGGTAGCCATTTTGAGAAAAGAATCACCAAGGAATTCCAGCCGCTCATAGTTGGAGCCCATACCAGCCTGAAAGTTGATTTGTTGCTTGCCGTGCTCATCAGTGTTGTCGCTGTCCTTGGTCATTGCTTCAAGGGCTAGTGCTGGAGGGATGGATAGGTTGAGAAGCTCACAAGCGTCCAGAGCGATCAGAGCGGAGTCGATTCTGTGAATGATGGCTGGGAACTTGAGGGCCATGGAAACGACGTCAATTGGTAGCTGGATATGTCAGATACGCCCTTGACTTGGGTTATTGACTTACAGGTGACACTTTGAGAGGCTCTAGGATGATGAAGCAATCTTTATTGACCCCCTCATCGATCTGGAACTCGTCCAACAGATTTCGTCGCAATGAAAGAAATTCTGCTTTGACTACCGGCTGATCATCTCGCCACTGGACCCTTTGTCGGGATTTCAAATAGAGACTGTTGCTGTATTCTTTGATAGTGGGTTCCACAGACCGATAAGCACGGCTTCTCGACTCAGGTACTCCCTCTGGTGTAGGATCAGAAGGCTTCTTTGACTTGTCGATGCCTTTGATAATAAGCTTGCGTCCTCCATCATATGGATCAACAACAAGCTTGTCGACAAAAAAGTCTTCAGGCGCATTCTCCCAGTCTAGACTGTCGTTGGTTTTGACAAGAGTGACAGTATCCCAGTCGATCTGTGGTGCTTCGTTCAGATTGGTGTCTTTGGTGGAGGGAGCAAGAAGATAAGGAAACTGATCACAAGTAGCATCAAACTCTTTACTGAAAATATCCGCAAACAGTTTGTGTGTGAAAGTAGTCAACCCTTCAGCCTCTTGCGTCGTTAAGTGGAGAGGCTGCCGAGAACATGCCAGTTCAACGACAGCCGAGCGTCCATTGCCAAAGAACAAAGGAACTGGAGGTAGTTTCGGGAGTGGCTTGCGAGAAAGAAGGATCAGCAATCGGCTGCTTCGTTCCTCTGACAATCCATTCTTCATGTTGAGAGTAATCGTTGTCGGGAAAAAGCCTGTCCATTCTCCTCGAAGACCCCAAATGTTGGGCCTTAGACGCATGTCATGCTCAGCCTTTTTGTTCGGACTAATACCCACACGCGCATTGCGCATAGTGTGAACTTGTTTCTTGAAATTGGGTTGAAGGTGTCCATCTATACGCTTGCTCGCAATGAGCTTTTTGCAGGCTTCAAAGGCCGCAGAGCACTTTGCCAACAGCTTGCTTCGCTGTGGATGACCTGTCTGGGAGAGTAGAGGCGAATTTGGCGGCAAATTGACAGAGGCAACGTACTGGGTCATCACCCTGTAGACGTGATATTCAGCTCTACATTGGCCGTCATCACCTGTTGACAAAGTCGATGCGAATCGTGACAAGATTTCAAGGCTCGAAGGAAATGTAAGACGTGCACCGGTTGAAGGTATCTCGTATACATTGTGTTGCAGTCGCTCAATATGTCTTTCCACCTCCTCATCGAATGAATCATCTTGAAGTTTTCGCTCAGCAGGTAGTCTTAGACAGAACTTTTGAAGGGCTGTGGCATCTCTCGCTGCCTGCTTCAAACTGCGGACCTGTTTCATGTTGCCGTCTTCCAACATGGTGACGTATCGCGAAGTGGCATGCCTGGCACGTCCCTTGGATTGTAGATACTGTATGACAGAAGAATACAGGTCGAATCGAATCACAAGGTCGCAGTCCGGAACGTCGATTCCTTCCTCTGCGACTGATGTTGCAAAGAGGCAGTTTATCTCGCCGTCTCTGAACTTCTTCAATGTCGAACATTGCTCTCGAAGGGACATATTGCCCAGGTTGGCGCCGCGACCTTGGTGACCAATCTACTGTGGTTAGTCCTAGTTATCGAGAATGGACTTGAAACCCACCATATACCAGGCAGTCATACCCGGAATCGCCATGGAAGCATGGTTGTACAGATCCGCAAGCAAGCAAGCTGTGTGTCTCTGTTCAACGAAGACGATACAGCGTTTTTTGTCATCAACCGTGAAAGCATGAACCAGGATCTCATGTAGACATTTGACCTTGGCAGACAGCTTTGGTGAGGTAGGGTTGATGTCATCAAATTCATGATCCTCAACCACTTCTCGCACATGCTTAACAGCCTCTTGTGCTTTGTCTGCCCTTGCAACTACCTGCTCTGAAACACCAACAAAGGTTACCCGAGTTCTGTCTCGAAGCCGTTCAGTCTCATCTTCGGTTATCGAGAGGTGCCAATATCGGTCCGCACACCATGGGCCAAGAGTTGACGAGATGTCTTTGGCAAAGTTGAGGGATGCCTTGAATTCCCCATTTCGCGATACGAGCTTAAAGATTGAGTCCCAAAGCGGTGTCTTTGTCTCGTCCGGTATTCCAAGTGTGTCATACTTGACTGTCTGTTCAACTTGAACCTGGAAAGCCATTGTTTGCATGAGCACCTTGTCAGAGAGCGTAGCGATCTCACAGTCGAGGGTTTTCTCAAGCTCAATGGCCAACTCGCTAACGTCTCTTGTCTTTGCATCCACAGGCGAGGCAGTCATTCCGAGAACTCGAGGTCTTTCACTCTTGTGGGTAGTATAGTAATATCGCCTCATTATTTCTGCGTAAACATGCTTCTTCTTTGCGTGGTGGGCTTCGTCGAAGACGAGAAGGTTGATGCTATCCATTGTGATGAAAGCGTTGTTTAGACAGTCAAGTAAGATGTGAGCAGTACAAATCACGATCATGTTCTCATCGAATTGAGTGTCCCAGTAATTTTTGTCTTTCGTCAAGCCACGGGTGTCGCCTGTAAACATGGCGATTGAGTGGCCTCGAAGATTGTTGTTGAGTACTCCATACTGCTGCTCGCATAGCGCTACTTTTTCCACCAAAAAGAAGGCTATTTTCTTGGGGTTTCCAATAGCACGCGATTCTACTTCTTGATCGACGTGATGTTGAAGCAGCATGACAGAGATCAAGGTTTTTCCGGAACCTGTGGGTAAAACCACAATGAGGTTCTTCTCTTTGGCTCTCTCGAAGAGCTCTGTTTGGTATTCTCGGGGGGATTGAATGATGGCGCGACTGTCGGCAGCACTTTGGTCGAGCTTCTTGGAATCCTTGGAAGTGTAAGCTTTTCTTTGGGCCGCGAACTCTTTCAAGGCTTGTTGATCGCGTCGCTTCTTCTCTGTGACCTTTTTTGGCCTTGAATCTTTGACGGTTAAACGATATCGAACGCCATGATCGTCTTCGTCTTCGTCCTCGGTTTCGGCGGGGTTGTGATTGTCCACTCCATCTTCTGGTTCTTCTTGAGGAGCAAAAGGAGGGGAGTCTTTGAAATCGCCAGTATTCTGATCTGATGAACGAATGCTTTCCTTGACAGTACTTTCGGATACAGATGTTTGCGTCGGGGGCCGTATTGGCAATACACTATCGCTTTCTGCGACCATGGTGGGTAGTAGTCGTTGCTGGATGGAGAACGAAAGTATGGAGAAATTGTACACTCCGACAAAAGAATAAAAGGGACGAAATGATTTTATACATGGAGATGAGTAAATGAAGCTGCTGGTCGGGAAGAATGGACTGTATACGCGGATGGATGCATTAGTGTGACAGCTGGCAACAGACGGAAGGCACTGTCAAACACAACTTCCGTTTAGAATCAAGTAAAAGGTCATGTGCAAACTCGATATCGCTCAATGATGGAAACAACTAGAAATACTTCATGTTGAACAATCGGAATAAAATGCTACTTCAGGTCTATAGAATGATTTAATGCAACAAGCAAATTCGCATCACAGTTTTGGCTTGAGCTCAAGTTTATCCAAACGAGGGCATGAGTTAGAGACATACAATTTACACAGCATCTATTACATTTTATTTAATGGCATCATTATATAACGATGACCACCTGTGATCATTCGTGTGTAAGCAACTTGTCTCCTTCCTTACCCACGAAGCAGAGAGCGGCCCCCTACTCCCAAACCACGCATAGCCAAGCAATATACAAGTAGAAGATCCAAAATCCCCATCAAACACTCAAGACGCATACGGACCCATCAGTCAATGCCCATCCTTACATTGTCCGCTCCTCTTTCCACCAAATCTTTCCATGTGTGGTTCGCCTCAAATGCTGTCCCTGCATAATCTGCTTGCTCTGCCCTCACAGCAAACTCTGCTCTATCAGCATACCGTACGCCCTCTACGTTGATCTTTGGAAACTCCACGACAAGCTCGTTTGGCTGTATCAAGTCGTTGGATATCTCGGGTATCGCGACCTCGCTACCTCTGTCGATGCGAAAAGCTGTGTGGGCAAAATGGGCACGCGTTGATATCACAGCGTATGTCGCATGTTTGGCAAAAAATGCATACTTTGCTCTCGATGCGGGGGCACTTGTGGGAGTAGGAGAGTTTCTGTTGAGCATGCCAGCTGATGTTGCAGAATTGCTAAGCTCGGCTGCGGTGGACTTCTTTTGAGAGGACCTGACAATCAGCTTGATGCGGCCAGAAGGAGGATCACTGCCTGGGCCAGTTTCTGTCTGTCCCTTGGTCGGCGTCTTTGGGATACTGACAATCTTTTTAGTTCCGTCTCCCTGTACGTCGCCATTCTCTGCAGTTACAGTATCAGCTTGGACTTTCTTCTGGCCTCGACGTGCTCCAGTATTCTTTTTGGGCGTCACATTGTCTTTCTCGTTCGCCTTGACAATCGCCTTCCTTTTTCTACCACCCTGTCCACCAGTCTTGACAGCAGCCGCTTTCTTTTTTGTCGGCTTCCTCGACGACTTTTTCTTGGGACAATACTCGTCGTCCTTCTCTGGCTCTGGAAGGGGAATATCGTCCAGATTCATCACAACCTGGTCCTCGTCAAAACCGTCGTCGCTATCCTCTTTTTGCTCCTCGTTGGCTTCTTCCGGAAAACCTCGATACTTCTCGAGCATCTGACGTAGTTTAAAAGAAGGCTGGACAGGCGATGCGTTCTGTTCGTATTGTCCACGCTGAGCAAAGGCTTCGGGCGAAGGGCCGAAAACATTGTGATCAGGTTTATCGGGAGCATTGATAGATTTGTCCCCTTGTTGCTCCCAGGAAGGCTGTACCCGTTGTTGACTCCTTTGTGTGACCGGGCTACTGACTGGTTGTCGAGCAGGGCCTAGAAAACTGCCAGTCCAACTCGGTTGAACAGAAGCCAATTCGCTACGATGCTCCCTCCGAGCGATCGAATAGAAATCCCTAGTCTGCGCGTTTCGAGCACCGCACCTCTCCAACGGACTATCGATCGATCGGTCGTCTCTACCTTCATCCAGAATTTCGTAACCAAGATCCTCGTCATCACGTCCCGCAATGCCCGCAACCCGTCTTACATAGAAAGGAAGGCCACGGGGGTGGTACACAGACCGTAGTGGTAGAGGTCCTCTTTCTTGCTCTACGAGAGTGGACAGCAGTTCGGGTACGTAAACGCCTTGTACGATGTCGTAGCTCTCAGGAGCCATCCTTTGAATAGCTGATCTAATCATTTGTTGCTGGGCAGGTATTGGGTGTTGGCCATGTGGTTCCGGTATGAGGGAGAACAAAGGGGTTACTCCACAAGGAAAACGATCCAGGTTCACGCCTCCATCTTGTACTTCTGGTTGCTTGCCTTTGTCAATTGCTTGAGCGTTCTCATCGGACACTGTGTCTCTCTCGTCTTCGATCGCACCCGAATTGTTTTCGTCGCCTCCGACCAGAGTAAAAGGTAGTGTCTCCGAGGATATGTTTTCTACCCCGGAGCAAAACTCTAACTCAGACCGCTGCAAGGACCTCATTAGAGTTTTCGCAACCTCCACTGGGTTTACCCAACCCAGCCCAACAGAGGCCAAGATTTGCTCCTTGTCAATAACTTCCTGGATAAAATCCCACTCGATGTTCAAGCGCAGAAAACCAGACAAAGTTCCTCGGGTGAAAGCCTCAAACTCCTCTATTATTCCCGGGATTTCCAAGGGAAGCAAGAAATTGATCCCCATCAGTCTGTCTTCTTGGGTTATCTGCTCGGCGTGGAAAAGAGGACGATACTCTTGCAGAAGTTCTGCGACTGATTGCCTCTTCTCAAGTGCATGCTCAAGAAGTGCAGCATGTGGGATCTGTTGGACATGTTCTTGCCATGTTTCCCAAGCAAGATACTCACGAATGTAAGTTTCAATAAAATCATGGACTTGGCGATGGCTAAGATGTAAGAGTAGAGTCACTATTTTTGCAAAACGGTTCTGTCTGTTAAGTATCCATAGAATGGCCCATTTGACACCCCATGAGAGATTGTCCTATGCCACTCTATGGTTGTCTGGTCTTTCATGAGGCGGCACCAATACCTGGTTGCTTATTTCTGCCTCGCCAATGGCACTCTATACCCATTCGACGTCTTTACGAAATAATGCTTTAGCAGCCATCACCTCTTCATCAGTAAGAGGGGGCTCCTCTCCGTTTTTCTTCTTAGGCTCCTTGGAAGGGACGTTTGCGGGCTCATCGCGTTGCTTATCCCTCTCCACTCTGTATCGTTCTAGATACTCCTCCAAAAGGTAATATGCCTTATGATTGTAAGGCACTTGTAGGTCCCCGACTCCAAATAATTGGGGGCTGATGTTGTACCTAGACGGTAATTCGGAATCAAACCCATCCCTGATAGCTGTGATGCTCGCTAAGCGTGAAGCCATCCAAGGGTTTCGGGGATTTTGGACTTCTTCATAGGTCTCTCCACCGGGGTCTCGTCTGGTGCGAGGCCTAAGAGCCTCGGGCGGTAAACGTCCCAGGATAGGTACCGGTTGAGCTCCACGGAGGGGCTGTTGGTTTTGGGGGCGATTCAATCTTGAAGGAACCTCTATCCCGTTCCTTTCAACGTTAGGAAGACGAATTTGGTTTTGAGGTTCATTCTGTGGTCTCGACGGTCCTGGGACTGGTGGTCGTTCTTTGCCACCACGCGGTCTCTCGGGTATCGGATTCTTACGAGGTCGACCTCTAGGTCTCTTCACTGGCGGTTGAGGTACTTGACCCTCTTCGTCTTCAGCAAGGGGTCTCTTAGAATTTTGTGCTGCTGAAGCCTGTGGGTTGATAGGTCGTCTGCTAGGGTTGACATAGATAGCGTTTTCTTCGGGGTATGCTAGCAACAAGGCCTGATTCTCTGGCGGTGCGAATAATCGGCGTAGACGTTGGTGATGTACAAAGTTGCTCTGCTGGGATGGAGGGGGAACGTTGGGAGTCGAAAAGAAGGAGGCCTGGTCAAGTTCCTCTTCTTCGTGCGACGCTTTGTCACTGTACCAAGTGAGGTTTACGTGAGAGGATCGAGTAGAAAGCTCTTTCGGTGGTGAATAGGCCATTTTGAGCCCTTATTCAAGATGCTAAACGATGGCTTTGGTCGTTGATTTCGAGAGTGTCTGGGTGTGTCGCATAAGGCCGAGTACAGGCGGGTCAGACCGAAACACCAAGTACACGGCAGACGTAAAGAACAATAAGTGATTGTGTAAAAGAGAATGCTTTGATTGATGTAGACTCTGAGCCTTTAGGGGAAAGACTGAGCAAGTATGGCGCAAGTGTTGTGGTTGGGGCAGTGATTGTGAGCAGTAAATGAAGAGTCGAAATCAGAGACGTGAACTCGTAGGCAGCATTTCTGTGTTTGTGTTGAAATGCTGATGCTTTTCCGTAATCGATAAAGTACCTGCTTTGATCTTTGCTCGAAATGCAAATGCAGTCGTAAAATGAATGCCGATGCTTGTCGTCGATGAATGCAGTGCTGTCAAGGAGTGAAGTCTGGGTCCGCTACCAGGAACAGCAGAAATGACAATGCAGTAAAGTAACCTACAGAAACAAAGTTTACCACTCCTCGGGCATTAGGGGGAGAGTTGACGCGGGATGAGGTTCCTTATATATGTTCTGAGTGCGATCTTTTGGTTTGAGATCCACGATACTTTGACCCAACAACGAAGTGTATTCATTCAACTCCCCCAACAATCCGGATGAGTCAGTGAAGTAAGGTCACGCACCAGATCATTTTTGATGACTTCCTACGTAAGAGAGGTTTTGTTTGTTTGTTGCTATAGTGAAATTCCATTATCGCAATCCTCGGGGTGGTGATATTGTTGACACTGCCAGGCACCGGATGATAGCTACGGCCGCAGCTACTTTTATTTACGCAGGCATAGAACTATTTCGACATGAACCTGATAGAGTATCATCACGCAATAAACGATAGCCTCGTGCCAAAGACCGGACCTGATGGTCTGGTACCATATTCATGCCTAAACTCTACATACATACGTACACACACCCACACATTCACACATACGCAGATTCTCCATATCCGATTAAAGAAGCGCACACGCACAAAACCAAACAATTTTGTAAAGTCATAACAGTAAGTGACCCGCAACACCAAATTCTAATTATACAGGGTATCTAAGTCAGTTCCATTCCCCAACGCCATCCATATGCTTGTTCTACTCATACCAGAGTCTACGAAATCCACACCTTACATATCAACAAAAGGAACAAAGGCTCCCCGGCCCTCAAACCTATCTTGATCTAACGCAAACCCATCCTGCACACTAGAATCTCCTCCGTAAAAGTAATCGTCGATGTGACGCTTAGCATGCATTGCGTTCTGGGGCGTCGTGGCATGTGATGCTACCTGCGACCGCGCACGAAGAATATCCTCCCAGCTCTGAAGTTTACGCTTGACATCCTCGTCGAACGAGCAACAGAAGCGCTGAATGTTGATAAATTGGACCGCGGTGATCATGTCTTTTCCGAAAACTGCCATGATGTAGGCTGCTGCGAGGGCTGCTGAGCGATCGTTGCCGGTCTCGCAGGTGATGAGAACCTTGCCGCGGTGGAAATTGCTGGGGTCTACCACCATTTCGCCATCTTCTGTCACTTCCTTGGTCTGTCGGTGATATATGGAAAGTAAATGATCGTTGATAGCGCGTATGACGACTGAAAAGGAAGTAATGAGTTTGTCGTAACCTTCTAGATCGACGTATTCCACGGCGATTCCTAGAGCTTTGGCAGCCTTCTCCACACCGTTAAGCTTCATGCCTCCCATGCGTGAATCCCTGGCAACCAGAAACATGGTGATTCCCTCCTGACGAAGCCAGTCGTGGTCCTTGGCGACGCTGTTGGGACCGAGGTACAGAAAGTCAACCAGCTTTTGAGCTTCACGTCGTTGCTCGTAGGACCAATCCGCAGCACGGTCGGTAGCAATTTGCTTCATGTTGCGGGTGATGATTGCTACGTCCTGGGCCGTCAACTGACTCGGGTCGACATTTTCGTAAGAGGGCATGAGATTTGGCACTTCAATAGCTCCGCATTGTCCGGTAGAAGGGATATGGATGAATGGTGGGCTGGGAGCTCGACGTGTATAAGGTGCTGAAGGCATGGCATTGTTGGCCATGGAGGGGTGAGTGTGTTCAGCCTCCATTGTGAAAGAAAAGTGTCGTTTTTTGGTGAGCAGAGTAGATCTAATCCGGAGAATTTTCCTGTGGTACGGACGTATGCAGCGGAGCGGCTGTCTTGTAGTACAGTCAAGGCCGTGGCCGTCGAGAGAAGGATTCTATGGAAGAAATGAAGTCAAGGTTGAAGATTGGATGTCAGCGTGAAATGCGACGGGACGGGACCTAGTAAAGTGAAGTGGAGTTGAATTTAAGGCAGTTGGCCCTTCAGCTCTCCACTCGGTAGGCTGCAGCTACAGCACGACAGGGGGTCCGCAAATGACGTTGATCTCCCTATCATTAGTCGAGGTAGCTACCCTTAAGTTGTTGTAGGTTCAGGGTCCAGTCGAATCACGTCTGTAAGGCTGAGGCTATTTGTACGGTATCTAAAGTTTCAAGAGGAACAGAGTTTATCATTGACTCATTTTGTGTTTAACTTTCCGTCGCGCATGGCTGTAATTATTTGATCTTGATGACTGTAACCTAATCTTTTAACAGGCCAACAAACATCCACGATGAAACAAAGAGCCCGTGCTATGACCTCGTCTACCCTTTGTTTGAGCTGTATCGTATTGTACAAAAATGTGGTGATACATCGTTTCTAATAATATGTTACATCCAGACTGTCCTTTTCCGTCGAGTCCATGCAGATCCCAATCCAACGCCAAGCATCATTATGCCATGCATTTCCCCTACTGTACTGTACATTTACAATCATAATCATCCAGACGTCGAAGCGGGTCCTCTCCAGTCCAAGTCCTCGATAGGCTCGATAGGTGTATCGTCTGACTCTTGTTCTAAATCCTTGATGTCGCCCTCTCCCAGCTCCTCGCGGGTGGAAAGGTTGTGCCGAGCTCCTCTTCTCGATCTCTTTCGGAAGTCGACCAGGTCACTTTCTGTAAAGTCCAGTCTCTCCAGTGTGTCAATCAGTTTGTCTTCGACTAGTGACCGAACATGGAACGCTAGGGCTTGGTCTCGGAATTGACCGCTGAATCGATAAGACAGCCAGATATACTGGTTGATAGCTTGATGCAGAGACTCGAGTTTGTGAAGAAAATCATTCGATTTACCCGCGAAGGTGTTTAGATCAAGTTCCAGGTTCTCTATTGGGATTTCCTTGATGTCGAGGAGATCGCCGCTGCCATTGTTGGCCACGACGTTGGCAAGCGCACGAAGAACAGGTACTGCATTCTGAGCACGAGCGGCAATAGGCAGATGGGTGAAAGTAAGTCGGTCATAAATCGAAAGGGGGATATCTTGAATCATGTCGGCAATCTCGAGTTTATCAGCAGATATATTAAGTCTGAACAGTCTGCTGACAGATGCCAGCTCTCGTATTCGCATGAGGATGAACGATAGGGGCGTATCTTTAGGAAAGTATGTCGAGAAGCGCTCGATAGCAGCAGCCGGAGGATTAATGTACGCAGCCTCGATGTCAGCAACCTCAGAGCCGAAGGCCCGATGCACGGACCGAAGATCCTGTACATCCATTGTGGTGACATAGCCAACCTTGCGTTCTTCGGTGACTGCAGTGTCGGTTCCTTCAGTGGCACTTCGAGCAGTCTTGTATCGACCTGCTCGACCTCCAATCTGTTTTAGCTCTGGATACGTGAGCATTCTGTTCTGAGCGCCGTCGAACTTGGAAACTGATTCGAGAATGACTCTTCGGATCTCAAGGTTCAGACCCATACCAATAGCGTCACTGGCAACAATAAAGTCGTAGTCGTTATCGGGGTCATTGAATAGAGCAGCTTGCTGTACGCGTACTTCCGGGGGTAGAGATCCGTAAATGATAGCACATCGTCGTCCTGTCCTCTTCTCGATGGTTCTCTTCAGGGCGTGAAGGTTCAAGCGACTGAAAGCAACAACGGCATCGCCCTTCTCGAGTTTACTGTAATCTCCATTCAGAGACGTGTCCATGGGCTCCAAGGGACTAAGACGTTCGTATCGATGCACGATACACTTGTCGCCAATTGATGCGCAGATGCTCTCAATCAGCTTGACAGTTCGCTCTTCACCACAAAGATGAACCTCCTTGGCCTGGACACCCAACAAAGCTGTCGCCCAACCTTGACCTCGGTCCGGATCTGCTATCATCTGGATCTCATCAATGACAGCGACATCGAATTGTTCGTTAACAGGCACCATTTCCACCGTACAACTCGTAAAATAGGTATCCGTGTCTGTAGGAACTCGCACTTCCTCTCCTGTTAGCAACGCACACGGTAGTCCCTTGGCTACTAGACGCTGGTAGACTTCGTTTGCCAAAAGACGTAGAGGTCCTGCATAAACTCCTCGCTTTGAGTTTTCTAGAGCTTTAAGCGCTCTGTAAGTCTTGCCAGAATTGGTCGGCCCAACGTGAACATGGATTGTGCGCTGCAGCGCCCTGGTTGCAGGGAACCATTCGTAGGGAAACCGAAAGTCCAGTAATCGCTTGTGACTCTCCTCCAAACCTTTTGAGAATCGCTGTCGAATAAGGAACGATTGGAAGGAGTACTGAAGTTCGTTTGTAAGACCTTTGAGGTCCCTCATAATAAACGCATCACGAAGATTCCAGAACAGAGGGTTCTTGGAACGATCCACAGTGTTCTGCTCAGCCAAGTCGAAAGCTTCATCCAGCACATTCATGAACTGGGAAGCCTGTCGATGAAACTCATCCTCTCCGACATTTGCCGCGGACACGGTTGTCTTGCTAATGGTTTGGATAACTTTTTGGAATTGCAAAAATACTGTTGCTCGAAATGTACCATGGCGACCTTGTGCCTTTCCACTATGGTCAAGCCTTAATCTTGACCTTGGATCATTACCCTGGCTCAACTGAAATAATTGTTAGTATGGTGATTTTCAAAACGAGAAAAAGACATACTGCGCCGGCCCTTGAGCCAGTTGGCTTCCATGGTCCTTTCTTATGTAAATGTTTGCCTTTTACAGCAATCCTCTCGAGTCGAGGTGTTGTTGAAAGAGCCCTTGCTGAAACCGATAAAGGAACAAGAGGAGCCCTTACAGCTCCAGCCCGGAGCAAATACCTCATGATGGAAACCTAAAAGATGGTTTCACCATATTCCCCTCGGAAGAAGAGAAAAACAGAAACGACAAAAAAAACTGTCTCAAACTTCACGATGGCAAAATCCACCGAGTGTCGCCATCATGTCAAAGTCTCGTCTCAAAATTTCCAATGAGCCGGGCCATCGTTTCGCCGGGATCCGCAGTGCGTGCGTCTAGTTTAATGCGAGCAATGCCAATCTAGAGTGGGGGCTTTACTGGCGGATGACGATGAGAGAACACCTGGGGCCTGGCCAAATGAACTGAGGCGTCATTATACATTGCATTGGCTGGCTGGGTAGATTATCCTGTTACCTACCTACTGCAACCTCTTTCTCTTCGTCTTTTCTAGCCTCGTTTCATCGCCAAAAAGCCTCAATAAGCTGCAAAAATTAGAGTCATCAACTTTTCGAAAAGCAGCAAATACCAATAACTTCGCCCATCATGGCGTCCTCATCAACTCCAGCAACTCCCCTTCTTTAGTTCGTCAAACATCGCCATCGCAAGTCAACAAAAAAACTAACGCTATACAGCTCATGCATTGCCCACAACACCACCATCCTCTCAGAATGCACAACTTCGGCGTCATCGCAAACTTCATCTCTCGCCTCTCTTATCCTTCCTAAAATCGAACACACCAACCCTCAAAAGCTCACCTACACCCATGGCCAGCATCAAATCCACTACGTTGCCGAGTCGCCATCCGAGCACCGAGACTATCCATCCGCCGGCGGTCTTACGTTCCTCGTCATCGCCGACTCATCTCTCGGTCGTCGCGTTCCATTCGGCTTCCTTTTCGAGATCCGCAAGCGCTTCCTGCAGCAGTTTCCTGAAAGTAGCGATTTCTCCGACATGCCCAATTACGGCGCTGCATCCTTCAACTCGGAACTCAAGTCCCTCATGGTTGACTACGGTACTACGAGCGGCGGCCGTGACGATGCCATCGGAAATGCCAAGCGAGAGATTGACGACGTCAGGGGAATTATGACAAAGAACATCGAGAGTCTGCTTGAGCGCGGCGAGCGCCTGGACTTGCTGGTCGACAAGACTGATCGCCTGGGAGGCAGTGCGCATGAGTTTCGCGTGCGCAGTCGCGGCTTGAAGCGCAAGATGTGGTGGAAGAACGTCAAGCTTATGGGACTACTGGGACTCGTAGTATTCCTCATTATCATGGCGATTGTGATTGCGGTCAAGAATGGGTCTGGTTAAGGTAGGGTGTGACTGTTGTCATAAGCGTCGAGCCATTCCTTTTCATTTCTTTTCTCTCGAAACTGTCTGTATTTCCTAAGGCGAACTGATGGGATAAAGACCCAGGCAAAGGGTATAATTATGCAACAAGGTCCTCTTTTCAATCAATAAAACTGATACCCCGAATACCAATCATCACCACGTCGTCGTAATCGTGAAAAATGTGTCGTAATCTTCCATTGTCTCCACCGGTTTCCAGTTGCTGCAAAGATTGTCGCTGGCGCAGAATGTATGCGTCGAGTGTTTCATCACACATCGGTATGTAGTAAGAGCCATCGGTCATGTCTCCGATCCATTATAGCTTGGGTTTCCTTCTCTCACTCTCCTGGTAAACATAGCCATGCGTAACAGGACTGGCCAACGATCCCGCCGCCAAAGACGCCGGTGCCCTTCGGAATCTGTCTGTGAAGAATGCTGGGTGTAGTGATGATGCGCAAGGCATAGGTTGTCCAAGCGGCGGTGGCTGCACTGCGACAAACGTAGCTGGAGGACATGAAGCACCCATTTTGTAGCTTAGTTGAAAACGGAATAAACTTGATAAAAGCAAAGGCTGCCGCTGGAAAACGATTATCACATTCTCTAGAAGGTTGGTTGTAGAGGGGGAGGTAGCATTATAAAAGACTGGCTAGGTGCTTTCTGTACCTTGTTCTGCGCCGAGGTCATGTTGATCAACTGCTCCACATGCTTCGGTAATCACCCCGATGACTTTAATTCTAGCGCACGTAATAGAAGGCTCAGCGGTGACAATGACGGCGTTTGTTTTCGTGTTGCAGCGATTTAATCATGGCGGTGTCTCGCGGAATCATAGCATCGACACAACCATAGTATAAAAAGCACTGATAGACATATTCGTTCATTCATACCCATATACTACTATCCGTAATAATGCTTACAATACGCATACTCTGCATTCTATGCAGGCCCGTTCCATAACTCCAGCCTGGTATTCCCGCCATAAGCACCCGAATCAGACATTTATTTACAAAGGGAATTCAATCAACCTCGCCATTGTTCCATCGGATTCTCCCTCTCTTCCTCTGCCGTCGCGTCAAACCTCGGCTGATAATCATCATGGCTTGTGCGACGTGCCTTTCTCTCTCGCACTCTTTCACTCTCGGGAGCTGGCTCTTCTGAGATTACCCTCTCTCCTGCGGCCGCGTCTCCTTCTTCAGCATCCTTACCATCGCCAAATACCTTGTCCACGTTTCCATCCTTTTCAATACGTTGCATCAGATCTTGATCTGAAGGAAAGTAGACTCGTCGAATGGCCTGAACCACAAGTTCGATAACAATGAGCACGATCAACTCCAGTAGCACAATCGTCCACCATTGGAGTGTGTCGCCAAAGTTGTCGATAAAGGCGTCTCGTACAATATATGGTCCAAAACTAGTGGGCTTGATACCAGACAGAGCCAGCATCCACAGAAACCAGCCAGCAACAGATATCAGACACCCGCCAAAGGTAACGATTGTCTTGGTATGTACTTCAAGAACCCTGCATGAGATTAGTATACGGCTTGTCGAAGAAGAGGAGGGGACTTACAGTAGTTTAATGTTGATGAAAATAACAGCAACAGTGAAACTAACCATACCCATAGCGAAAATACTGTTATCCTGGTCATAGAGTATCTTATCATAGACACACCATGTAAAGTACCAGATCACAAAACTGCCCACAACACCCATGAACATCCAGGCAAAGTATTGAGAGAATCTGAACCCAAGGTTCAATTGACCAAAGGTGTAAAGCTCCGGCACTTTCATCAGAGTCTCGGCACGCAAATCCTGCTCGAAAATACCGAGCAGGATAACAGGGAGTGACGTAAAAGCACTATTGAAAACAGTCAAACTCCAGGATTCGTAGAGCGACGTTCCAGAGTATCCCGTATAACGCTGGTAATGAGCTTGCACAATGAAGAACAAGACTTCCTTCCAAAACGTGCCGAGCACATATTTTCCGGTCCTCATGTAATTCCATCGACCATGGACAAAGAGCAGTTTCTGTAGGAATCGGAATTGCGCAATCGAGTAGTCTGAAATTCGGGCTGCTTGTAGACCTTCACGACCAGAGATACCGATACCGACATGGGAAGCTTGAATCATGCCAATGTCGTTCGCGCCATCACCGATTGCCAAAGTCATACTCTTGGGCACATATCTTCGAATCGAACGAACCAAGTTTGTCTTTTGCGAAGGGGAAGCTCGACAGCAAATGACGGAGTCAACACGTACGACAAGATCGTAGAAGAGAAGAGATAAATCGTCATCCTGGTCGATCTTGGCAAGTGTTTGACCGTCAACGACAACAACAGAGTGAGGAACCATACCACGACTAACATCATTAAGAGTCATGGTGATAGTCTCCTTCAGTTCGCCCAGAGTCGCATCCAAGACGTAAACTTCTGACCATGGCTTGCACACACGAGCAGAATGACCGATGTTGATAGCTGTCTCTCGCTTGTCACCCGTGAGCATCCACACTTTGATGTTGGCTCGGCGCAAACTGTCAATAGTTTCTGGGACTCCCTGCTGAAGCTTGTCCTCAATTGCTGTGGCTCCGGCCAGCTCGAACTTCTGTTCGATGAGCTCTCCAGCAGCTTCGATTCTCTCTTGACGATCGACCAAACTAGTCTCGGCCTCTCTGTACTTGGCCTTCCATTGGGTGTAGGAATCTTCGTCAATATAACGGTAAGCATACAAAAGAGTACGGAGACCTTCACTGGCAAAATCGTCAACGTGTTGGAAGCACTTTTCGAACACAGCGCCTTCGTTTGATGCCAAGGACTCATCAATCTTGCTATCAATATCCTCAAACGAAGGCATGCGACCGAGACTTTGTCTAGGACTCATCATGTCTGTTGAGGCGCGAGGTGAACGGGCAAGTTGCTGAGACAGACGCTTAAGGTCGGTAGACCGACGTCCCAAGCTAAGTCTGAGTCCTTCCCTGTTGGACGATGATTCAGCCCTGTAGAAACCGAAACTGTTGCGAGGACTGCCATTGGGACTTCCGTAAGGGCTGATGCTTTGTTGCGTGCTCATCCGTCGCAAAGCCTGATCCTGTCGAGAAACCCTGCGTTGGCTCGAGCGACGACCAATATCCTTTGCTTTTTCTTCGGCAAGATTGCTCAGCTTCAAACGCTGCATGATAACGTTGTCGGCTCCCTTGCAGAAGACGCAGATACGTCCATCGGGCATGCGGATGACGATTGACATTCTTTTTCTCTTGCTGCTGAACTCGATCACGTCCAATACCTGATAGACTTCAGTATGAGGAGAGCCGTCTATATCTCGGGTCTCCAGCTTGATAGCTTGTGCGGGTCGGTCTATCACCAGGAATCCCAGATCTCTGGCAGCTTCGACGAGAGCAAGTTCGTCAGGAGACGCAGCTTGAAAGGTGATTTCACCGCCTTCAGTCTTTTCAGGAAGACAGGTATGACAAAGAGCGATACACAGCAGAAAGTGCTTGGCCCTTCGTGAGAATGGAGTATTGGGCTTTCTCTGGATATAGTCGAGCAAATCTTCGGTCTTCATATCAGTACTGTCGGGCGTGTTGACAGATGATTGCCAATGGCTCGCCGACCTTGTTGACATTGTTCTGATAGGCTCTGGTCTTAATCCACTGGCACCATCATGGTATTCTCCATCGATAGTTATGACAGGAGTCGCATTCTTTGTCGCCGACATATTTGCCATCTTCGACTTCCCTTTCTTTGGTCGCTCCGACTCCTCTATCTTTCTGCGCATCTCCTCTTGGTCTCTCTGGACATCCATATCATGCAGACAGGCAACGCCAGCAACCGACAACTTGCGGAAGCGCATGATATTTTCTGTGAGCGTTCCTGTCTTGTCGGAAAATACATAGCTGACCTGCCCCAAATTTTCAAGAATTGTAGTCGTGTTGGCCACCATGGGTGTGTCAGACAACGGGTCATACATATCGTCGTCCTGCAAGAGGTACAACTGACCCAATTTGATAATTTCGAGACTGATGTACAGCGACAGCGGGATGAGTGTGTTAAACATGATAATGAAGCCGAAGAAAATTTCTTTGAACGGAACTCCTAAGTCCCAGAAGCCACGGCGCCTGATGTACCAAGCAAAGTCCTCGGTGCGGTCTCGCCACAAATAGTAGCCAATAGTTAAACCCATTGTGAGCATGAGGACAATGAAAATCTGCACCATAATCATCTTATTAATGACAGACTGCATTGCAGGTTTCTTGGCGCGAACATTTTTGTTGGCGTTCATGCGGATTTTACACTCTTCTCCTGTATTCACAACGATACCAAGCGCTTCGGCCGTGTTGCGAAGAGTTGAGCCTCGGTAGACGACATTGTTCATGGAAAGGGGCAAAGTCTCGCCATCGACTGTCACTCGACCATCGTAGCTGTAAAGATCCAGGTTGGGATTTTCGGAGATGACAGTAGCTTGTGTTGCTCGTAGTCCTTCCATAGTGTTGCACCGCTCAGCAAGTAGAGGACATGCTTGTTTACTCTTTAGGTTCGTCTCACCATCAAGAGCCATGGTATCGATATACGCGATGCCATTAGGACCTGTAGCGTGCAAAAGCACAACGTCGGCAGGGACAGGATCATCACGGCGCAACCGAATAACGTCACCCACGCGAACGTGCTGCCACTGGACTGAGGTCCAATCTCCGTCGCTTCCAATCTTTTTTACCCCTCTCACTCCCGTCTCAAGATCGTCAAGCATATGTTCTTCGCCATTTTGCGAACCTTTTTCCTTCCTCTTCATCTTCTCGGTATGCCGTATGCGACCCTTTTCAGTGGCCGCGGCTCGATCCGTCAAAATCCAAGCCTCGCTGCGGTTCTCAACGCGATCAAGTCTGTAGCGCCTATAATCGTCGTAACCTTCCTTCGCCATGCTAAATGCGACAAACACACCCAGAGGTACAATCGTAGTCCACCGTCCTACCGTACTAAGACCGGGGATCATCTGGATTGTTCCTACAACAAGGAAATAAAAGTTTCCAAGTTTGCTGAATTGGAAAATGAGTTGTTTAGGGATGAAATCATAAATGGTATAACGACTCGATCGGATAAAGTTACTGATGTAAGGCTTTCCTGCGCGCTCATCGATAAGACCCTGGGCATTGCGATGCGTGGGATTTAGAGGTATGTGACGACCGTCAGGTAGAGGTTGAAGAGGTTTTTGACGAAATATTGTTTCGACAATCACTTTCTGGTGGAATTCCCCGAGTTGTTTGCGCGTGCGTTCTTTCCAAGTTGGCTTTGCGCTCGGTCCAATCTTTTTCTCGCGCCTTTGGCGAAGGTACTTTTTAATATCGGCGCGCACCGAAGACTTTGCGCTGGAAGAGTTGCCATTGAAGGCAATGCTTGCCTTGTCAACAGGCGAAACTAGCGACTTGTCGGTTCGGTCAGTATAGTCGGGAGGACCCGTGAGGTCAGTTGACAATTCGGTTCTCGAAGGAATTGGTCGCAATTCATATGGCCCGCTTGCTCGTCTACGTGCGGCGTCATCGGGTCGTCTAGACCGGGACCTCGATCCAGATCTCGCATTGGTATCGTCGGCTGAAGATCGACGCGGCGGGCGATCAGTGTTAGGATCTGTATGAGAGCGGCGTGTATTTCGTGGACGAGAAATATTGTTTGATGTTCGAGGGAATCGCTCGTCAAGAGCAGCAAGATCGCGGGCTACTTCGTCATTGTCATCGTTACTACCGGGTTGTGGCGGGCGTCGTCCGTTGTTGTCGCTGGGGTAGGGAGCCATGTTAAGGCCGTTGAAACGGCTGCAGCATCTGAAATAGGCGTTGCGAGCAGTGGAGAGGTCGTGGAGTTGATTCGAGTTTCAGTTAAAGTATGCTGTACTGAATTCGATTGGAATGTAATGAGTTGGTTAGCTTCCAACTACAGTAAGAGAAGCCAAGTATAGACGAGAGAAGAGTAAAGGAAAGAATAAAAAGATCTTAAGGAAAATGGTAGCTTATGTGGATGTTTTGTCAGAATTGAGTTGGGATGGGCTGAGCTGGGGTAGTCGAGGCTAACGGGATCGTATACAGCCCGAAGCAGCGATTACTGATTACATGCACCTAATGCATTGGTCCAAGCAAGAAAGACCCAGCCCAGTGCCAAGCGGAGTCTGTAAGCAACACCTAATACTCTTGCAATGGATCCTTGTAATTTCCGTTGCCAAGCAAGTAATATATATTCAACGACTTCTGCACCATACCAATAACTCAATTATCAGAATGATGCTAATAATTCTTCAATACTATCCGGGTATTCGGAGACGCGATCATCCCCGTGTCTTTCTCTCACGAATCAAATGCGTGAGCAATCGAGGCGCAGCAAATCTGTAATCATCACAGCCCAAAAACAACCAAATCACATCCTCGCAGTATGTAACAGGGCCCTTGACAACGCCGATGCGCTGTGCCTGTAAAACAAGTCCTGATTGGTACGGTCTGGTCCAGCCAAGTCGCTAACTTACACCTTAATCAACGCCACCAGGTGAGAAATAAGCTCCAAGTTCAAGATCCGAGAACTGGGGAAGTAGCCGTTTACATTATGTATCAGAGGCTCTTTTACAACCTTGCGGAATTATTTCTTATCTCTATGAACAAACCATGCCATGTTGAACTTGCTCAAATTTGTATGACTTACACATATAGACACCTGGCTTCATCCGAAATAGTCTCACTCTCATCCCTCAAAGCTGACCAACACTTATCACACGTGCATCTGATGCCCAATCATCTCTCTTCTTGCGCCTCGAAACATACGCAAGTCTATTCACAGCCACTGAATGACAACCAATATCGATGTTCTCAAACAGTAAATAAAGCAGACATACACGTACGCGTACTGGAGATACGCCGTTACATACCTCTTGCATGGGCCTCTGTCACTCCTACATGTCCCGGATCAGCCGAACAACAAACTACCAGTTTACGAGACATTAACCACCGTAAATTCATCCGAGCGTGGACAGACCTTATTTGAAGAATAAACTTTTTCACTCGTTATCATTCGTCACACTACCTTAGTTCATGTCTTGCGGTACCCGCGGACTACTTATCACAAAACTGCACCTTCAAACATGGTTCCTCTTAAGCATGCTTTGTACTAATGTTACTAGCTCCGAACCATCCGTGATAACTTCGACTTACACATGTACACCAGCCCTGCGTCATGGCAAATCACACCGAAACATATGTTGACTAGTCACAGCATCCACCACAGCATTCACTTTACAGCAATCACATTCACAGTAAAGATTGGAACAGAAGGTGAACATAAAACCCCATTTTTAATCCAAATATTCCACACCAAAACCCATGCCTTCGTGTCCAACTGTAGGCTTCCAAGTGTCGTCCTATTGACGCCTACCGAGGACAGCAACCTAGCTGCTCATAAACTCCACAAGGCACTTCGGATGTACCTTGAGCACAAAAAGAAACCCTAGTCCCCATTAAAGAGCTTAACCCAAGGACCCTAGACAAGCCGCCGGGGCTTTTCCCAGCATCCAACGTGGCACTGCAAGGTACCAACAACATATTAAAATACTATCGTCCATAGTTTGTTCTCCAACAACAATGTGTACATAAATTAGGCCCGCGATGACAACGTGCGGTGGTCAGGCAACGCTGCTCGAGGAGAAAAGGCCAAAAGACAAATGCCTTTAGTCCATGAAATAAGAAGTTTTGAACAAGACCACCCAAGAGATAAACGAGTCGCGGTAAAAGATTCAAATGGAGCTGTGTTGACGCGAAAAGAGTTGGAAAATTGTACGATCGCTGTGTTGTGCCCGACTCACATGACCGATGTCAAGAAGTGTATCGTCATGCAAGTTCATCATGGCCGTAGATGGGGTAAGAATTGATCAAACTGATGATACCATTGGCATCAAAGCAGGTAAAAATTGAAAATGAAACTGTTCAAAGAAAGTCGCCTACTGAAAAAGACGAAACAAAAAGGAAATCCCAATGGTATAATATGCCGCAAACGCCCTGGTATGAGATACATACAATGAAACACGCCACCAACACCTATACCCGCTTAGTATTGCTCGCTCAGTTTCCGTGAGCTTGGGGCATTGCCTCGGGGGATAGGCTTGAGGGATCAACTGCGTCGAACTGCACAAGCTGTTCCATATCGAGATCGGCCTGTTGGTGTTGAACGAATCCAGGAGAAGCAGTGTGCATAGGCAGGTTGATGGTGTGCTTGGAGTACATCTCGTTGAGGCTGGCTCCGTCCTCAGAAACGGCACAAGATCCGTCGTTGACAGGATACAGATCAGCTGAACCAGGGCGTCCCATCATCGACATAGGAGGTGACTGCTCCAGGATGGAGGGCTCGCCAGGGCTGTTGAAGGAAAGGGGAGACACCGATGTGGGGATGCCGTCGGCGTTGCCCATGGGCGAGAGGAATCCATTGCTGTAAGGTGTGTTGTAGCTTGACTGAGGCACCTCGGGCCCAGGAGGGAAGAAGCCTGGGCTAGGAGGAAACTCAGCGGGAGAAGCAGTGGTGGCCGACATGGGGTATTGGCGCATATCCAATCCGAAGCCTGCCTGAGTATCGATGCGCAGGTTGGGGGCCATGTTGCCGGGAGGCTGAGGCACAGGAGCATAGATGTGAGGGTTATGCTGAGGAGGGGGAGGAGCCATCTCTCCAGGGGGTTGAATGTAGAATGAAGGCATAGGCTGGTTCTGGAACATGGCAAAATCGACAGGACCGGGAACGGATCGACTACGCTGTCGCTTGTGACCAGGACCAGCACGCATGCCAGAGTGCATTTGGTGAATGCCCCATTGTTGCTCTTGGAACATGCCGACGTGAGGGTTGAAGCTGGGCTGCGACGAGGGTCGGGCAGTCGGGGAAACAGGAGCCGAGACGGACAGAGCGTGAGGGTCGTTGTAGGGGTTGGGGTTGTGGCGGTTCATGAAGGACTCGAGCGAGACCAGCTTGGCAAGCTGGCCACTGAGAACCTTGGGGTTTCCGCCGAGGTGGTGAACCAGGCATTGGGTGGCCTGGAGATCTTCTGTAAAGTCACCACACTGGAAGAATCCGTTGGTGGTGGGCGATGAGTCCATGAAAAAGTTCGGGGGCCTGTTCAACTCAATGACAATTCCGCCGAGCTTGGTTGGGTCTCCCTCGCCATTCTCGAGGAAGATGTTCTTGATGGATGAGAAAGGGTACTCGATCTTGTAACCAGCCTGCTCGTTGTTGATGTAGTAGGTCATGGTGCACTTATCGGGCGAGTAGAAGATGATGAGATCCATCGTGTTCTGTCCAACTCGAGTCCACTTTCCGATGCTCAGGGAGCGGCAAGTCAGATGATGGATCACTGCTGTCAAGTTAGCATACTCATCTTGAGTGATATGAGGGGCGCAACTCACAAACTTTGCCCTGACCTCCTTGGTCACCACCGAGCATCATGTTACCGTGGCCAAAAGGTACTAGTCCAGTGCGGCCAAGGTAACTTCCACCAAGACCCTTACCAGACTCCATAGCCTGCATGGCGAGGTAAGCTCGCATCGACTCGGGAATTGAATCGATATCTTCACCCGTCTCGAGGCTCTTCTTGGCCAACAGCTTGATCTTGGCACGTCTGGTGTTGTTAGAAGGATTATTGAGAGCTAAGTCGGGATATGCCATACCTGTTTTGGAACCAGATCTGAACAGACCTTTCGGTCATGTTGATTTCCTCGGCAATTCTCTCACGGACAGTAGCGGTAGGTGTGGGGTTGTTGTTGAATTCCATCTCCAATGTTGTCAATTGATCTTGAGTAGCACGCTGTCGCTTCTGGTTCTTCTGCTGTTGAGTGAGAGTGCTCTTACGGGGGGGTCGTCGTGAGGCAGAGTTGCTACCAGACGCGGAGGGAGAAGAAGGTGACTCCTTTTTCATAACGGCTGAGACAGGAGTGGGAACAGATGGTGAGGATGTTGAGTTGGGTGTTGTAACCTCTTGGACACTGCCCAGGGCCATGGATTGATCAATTTCCGTGTCCATTGTTAAAAAGTTGATCGCTGATATGCGATCACTGATTGTTAATTGAGATTATAAAAAATAAAGCTGAGGTCGAGATCGATTGCCGTCGTGCGAATATACAAGCGGGTGTCGTTCGATTAAGCTTGATTCACAAAAACGCGTGTCAAGTGAATCGTATTATCAGAGCAGACTAAGAGACAGGGACGGAGCCGAAGTCGACGAGTCGTTGCAACGTGGTGGATGGTTGTTAATTCGATTATCAATTCAGATAAAGAATGTCGTCCTGATTCTTTTGAATAGAACACAGGAGGTAAGAATAAAGTATCGTTATGGCGGACTGTCCTGTGGTCTCGAATGGGTTCGACGTTACTAAAACGTTGCCGACGCGGAGACAATTCTGGTGTAAGAGCTGTTTGAGCTTGAGCCTAAAGAAAGGAATGGACCCGGAAAGAGTGACGGGAACCGAATATGGCTTGGAAGTTTGAATAATTTAAGAGAGTGACTTTAAGGAAAGAAAAGAATGAACAAAAGGGACGGGGTAGAAGAAGCAGAAGAAGCGGTCACAAGGAAGGAGTGGACTGGCGATGCGAGATAGAAAAGAGAAACGGGGGGGATTGGGGA
>JAAVUD010000008.1:0-87652 GCA_014898915.1 Fusarium chlamydosporum | reverse complement strand
TTTTTTTTTTTTTTTTTGTTTGTTACCTTACTATTGCCATTTACAGCTACTCATTCCCAGCCTAGTGAAATGGCATGGCAAGCAATCATCATTTGTGAGAGTAAGGCTAGATGACATGGTCAAGGTTGGCCATATTGCTAAACGTAGGACTAAAGGGGTAAAAAGCTCAATATCCAATCAGGTTGTATAAGATCTATTTGTTGTAAAGAAATGCCAAGATGCTTGCTTGCCTCTCTGTCTATCATGAGAACCAACACCTAAACGCCAACATCAATACCTGATGTTCTTTCATCACTTTCGTTTCATCATTTATATCATCACGCTTGAGCCGGTCTTTCTTCCACGTTGGCGATCGCACTTTGCAAAGCACTCGTCAGGTCCACATGGAACATCGGCTTATTCTGACAGTGAACCACGGCGCCTCTCCGTCTCTGCTTCTCCCATTCCTCAGATGACATGGATCCGTAGGATTGTACAGAAGGCATCCCCCCAATCAGAGGCTCCTCGTCTGTTGCGTTTGGACCCTTTGTAGTAAAGTCGTGGAAGTTCGTTTGCTCAGTCAGTGCCGAATCTCTATCCCCAATTTCCGCCACGCTGAATATAGGTTTCCATCTATGTTGCGATCCTTCTTCTTTTTCGTGTTCGTGAGGAACTCCAAATCCTGCTGCTATGAGAGCTCGCTTGGTCCATCGATTGTTGATGCATGCAAAATGCCAATCGACACCATCTGGCGAGGCATCTGAATCAAGCTGATTTCGTATGTCGATCAGTCGTTGAATCGAGGTAATGTCGACGTTGTTGACCGAACTAAAATCCATGAGTACCGCTTTCAGCGTAGAGAGCGTAAAATCCTCGTCCGCATGTACAGGTCGCTTTGCAGATTTCCTGGGTCCTGGATTGTTCCATGGCCTGTCTCCTGGTCGCTCAAACGCCTCGGGTCTGCTGCGTTGAGTGTTAGACTTGATAAAACCGGTAAGATAGTCCAGAGAGGAATTGGCATTGGGATAGTTGAAGCCTTCAGAGAATCTGTAAATAAAGATTCCGGGATAAGGGTGGTCAACCTCGACTTCAGGATTCGAGCCATCGCCATGGTCTAGTGGGAGAAAGACATTCCTTGCGGAAATATCCAGATTCTCAGTCGTTCCGAATTTCCCAACAACGTTTCGGTGATTATCACCGATAACATGATCTCCGATGACCGAGTGAACTTTGACTTTGCCCATGAATCGACCGTGAGCTTTAAGAATTCGATATAGGAGCACAGCACCTGACAACAGCACAGTGGCATACAGTCCGGCCTCGATGTGTGCAAAAATGCTGACGATCACTCCTGTAAAAAAGATAAAAACTTCAACAGGTGAAACTCTCCAAAATTGGTAAATCGTGTTCGGAGGTGTGACGAGATCGCCAACGGCGTGGATGATAACGGCTGCAAGAGCGGCATTTGGGATATAGAAGAAGATAGTTGTTAACAGGTATGTTACAAGCAGGACCACAAGTCCGGTAACGACACCAGCAGCAGGCGTTCGCGCTCCAGCCTTTGACTGAATTGCCGTGCGACTAAAAGATCCTGTGGAGGGAAACGCTCCGAAGAAGGGCCCGACTAGGTTGGCCATTCCGATAGCAACCATTTCTTGCGAGGGGTCGATTGTGTAGCTGTTAACTCGGCCAAACGACTTTGAGATAGCTATGTGCTCGACGAGCAAGACAATTACGGTTGCCGGTAAATAGGGGCCGAAACCTGAAATGAGTTTCGTTGTTATCTTAGGTACCCCAATGTTCTGGAATCCCATAGGTACAGCTCCTAGGATATTGAACAGGGGATCTTCTCGCCTGTGCGTGTTCAGAGCCCAGCTGATGACTGTACACAGTACAATAACGAAAACAGTTCGCATGGTGTTGGCGAAGAACAAGATTCTCTTGTGCTTGGGATATCGCTCGGCGGCAGCAGTGAAACTCTGGCGAAAAAGGTACAAGACGGCTAAAGCAGATAGGCCGATGATAGCATCGCATTTTGCTTCTCCCAAATGCTCGACTGTGTTTGTGAAAACTTTGTATGGCGATTCCCGGGTCGAGAAACCTGACAAGCCAAGTAGTGCCGGTAGTTGGCCGACACAAATAGTGATAGCAGAACCCGTCATGAAAGCTGAGAGTGAAGTAATGGAGATAAGATCGACGATCCATCCACATCGAAGCAATCCAATAGCAAGGACAATAAGCCCTGCAGATATTGACAGAGCCGTAGCAATGACATGAGCAGGTATATCTTGTCCGGAGTTCTGAATGTCCTGCACAACGTTTCCCACGACGGTAGAAAGAACAGCAACAGGCCCGATCGAGATATCTTTGGATGTTCCGAACATCCAGTAGATCAACGCTCCTATAAAAGACGAGTAGAGGCCAAATTGAGGTTCCAAATTGGCGAGCATGGCATAAGCCATTCCTTGTGGAACAACAACGGCACCGATTGTGATACCAGCAACTAAGTCACCCGCGAACCACTGCAGATTGTAGTGGCTGATCCAATTCAAAAAAGGAAATAGGGAAACTCCATATGCGATGAGGTCTTGTTTGGATGGGATTTGTTCTTTGACCCATTCTGCTGATGTAGGTTCGGTCTCGTAGAATGAGTTGCCATTTTGAGCTGGAAGAACTGAGTGTGTCTCGACGTGTTGGTTTTGATTCTGCTCTTCAAGCTTGATGCCTAGGATTTTGGCCAGGCCATGGCCGAGTTTGGTTCGGTTCGTCATTGTAGGGATTTAGATATCCGCTCCGGAGGGTATTCTTCTTTAGGTCTGAATATACAAGTTCCAAAGATAAAACTACCCAGGCGCTTGGCGCCTCTGTCAAGACAAGATGGAATTTATTCCAGTCGGATCATCGCATATGTATGCTCCAACAAATGCGCCGGTGATTGAGGATCTTTCCTGGTTTTCGTTGAATGAATTACCAGATCATATATCGTACCGAGCTGTTCTGGTATAGAAGTGGGTGTGCAGCTGTAGATGTTGACCGTGACAAATGGGAAACCAGCAATAACGTGGTGTTCAGTCGTGTGGTATGAAGTTTCAGATCAGGCTGATGACGAATATTTTGGGGTTAAAGACGACTTTTAAATGACGGAGGATGATGGGATTACAGGAAACTGGGTGATGTAGGAACTGGGTACTAATGTAGATTATTTATTCATGATGTAAATGCTCAAAGAATCTGGGGAACCAACTTGGTAATCCGGACTATCGGCAATCGGAATTCATGGGATGATAGGCTATGGAGAATCAACACGAAGCGCTATCAGCTTTTCTCGATAAAATTCTCCATCTTTTTTCTGCAAAAGTTGCGCAGCCTTGACCAGCTTTTTTGGTGTGCCCAAACCTGAATGATATAAAAATGGATAGCGAATGGGTGTAGGCTACCTATAACATGACCGATGTCGCAATTGCCACTTTGCCTATCATGGTAGTAGTGCAACAATTCTTATGTAGTAAACCCCACGGTCTATTACTAAATAATCCTTGATACCTAAGGTAAGCTAGGTAGAGAGTCATGTAGACTTAGATCGAAGTAGATAAGCGACGAGTTGACTATTTGAAGGGAAGTGTTTCTTTCTAGAACTAGGTTAGAAATTGTACTTAGGTAGCTCCTAGTTTCTTAAGAAACTGGGAAATGATAATATTCATACTACTGACCTCCTTAGACCACCACAAGTCAGTAGCAGGATGTGTATTGGTCAGGTGCCCAATTTGGTAGTACTTCGTATAAGAACCTATATAATCTTGCTGAGATGAACTTAAATTTCCTAGGGTTGATTTTCCTCTCCAGCGTTATTGACCGTTTCTACTGTCCTAGCTTGGCAGCTTTGGTTCAATACCTAATAAGAATAGTTTCTCGCTAAAACGCATGTAAAGTCGGCGGATCGGCCTAGCCTCCCCCGATCTCAAAATAGCCATACAATTAACAATCGACCAACCTCTCAGATTACGTGCATTCCATTCCATCCCGAGGATAGGGAAAAAATAATGAGCAAGACATTGGAAACGTGGGAATGGGTATGTATGACGAATGTTCAGAAACTAAATACTATCTAGAAAAACGTTATTACTATGAACCGTCTAATGTAATTGACTGACATCACTAACAAACAAAAATAACTGGGCACTCGATAAAACCAAGTTTAATTGAAAACGCGAAACAAACACGATTCCATCAAACTGTCTCCCCAGCGACATTGTATCTTTCCTTTTTATCTAGGTGCGTTGTGTCTCCCTCAAGTCATGCTGTGCTGTGCTGTGCCCTTCCCTTTCCAAGCCTCTAGCTTTCAATCAACCTCCAGCCTCCCCGCTAAGGGGGAAAGCTAAACATTGATCACTTTTCAACAACATCAGCCCTAGTAAATAATACCACCAGGCGACTATATTCGACAAACCTTGTCAATTATTCACTTTGAATCTTTTGTATAATACTTGACACTCTTCGTCCCTTCCTCTTTCCCTCCATGCTCCCAGTCGCAGCATCTCAGCGACAACTTCAAATACCACCACAACCATGTCGGAGCCATCATCAAACTCCAATCTCAACGCCAGCTTCAAAGCCTCAACTCCCTCGCTTCCTGCCCCTGTAGCGTCAACACAACTTCAAGCCCCGCCATCGCCGCGCACTCATCGCGCCCTTCGTCGTCTTCAATCCGCACATACTCTTGGTGCCCGCGCCCGCGAACAAGCTACGCCCTCCCTCATCTCCCAGCAGCGTCAGCGCGACGACCAGCGCAGTGCCAATGCCAATGCCAATGCCAATTCCAGTACCAACTCCAATGGCAATGGCAATGCCTCGCCGACAAAGGCTGCGCCGGCGCCTCCTCCTCTTTCAAACCAAAACGTTAATCGCTCGCCTCAGCGAGGTCGTGCTAACAGCGATGCCACCCCACCCCTCGTCCATCAGATGAACGTTGTTACAGCCAGCAAACGTGCCGGGAGTAAGAAGCCCGTCTTTTCGCATGGCCATTTACCCCTGCATCAGATTATACGCGAGGGGCCGACTGATGGTGATTTCTTGGGCGCTTTGGAGAGTGCGCGCTGGAAAGTTATTGACGAGGGAGTCAAGAGTGCTGAAGACGGCATGGTAAGATCAACAAAGCCATTTCCAACTCATGCTTTAACTAACAATCTTGCAGTCAACGTTGAGAATATACGTTTGGCTCGTCCTCCTTGATGCCCCTATTCTATCAACCGACGACTATCTCGCCCTCATTCACCGAGGCGCTTCTCCAGCCTACTCCAAAATCCGCAATGACACATTCCGTACCCTTACAACCGATCCTCTCTTCCGTCGCCGTGTCAGTGAGGCCAGTCTTATTAGACTACTCAACGCAATTGCATGGAAGCTCCACGATACCCGCGAGGAAACCCGCCAGAGTCGTCCTACCAGCAGTCGCGCTTCGCTTCCAGGTGGTAGCAGCATTTCGGGCCGTTCTCACTCGAACGCAAGCACATCCTCCCCTACCGCACGCAATCGCGCTCGTGCCCTAACGCTCACGACTGAAGGCTCCGAGTCTGGCGCTGGCGCCACAAGGTTAGAGCCAGGCACGTATGTTCAGGGTATGAATGTCTTGGCAGCTCCATTCCTCTATGCGGCTCGCAGCGAGGCAGAAGCTTTTGTAGCTTTCCACTCACTGTTAACTCGCGAATGTCCTGGTTATATCCGTGGTGCTATGGATGGTGTTCACAGAGGTCTTGCCCTGGTAGATAAAGTCCTTGCGATTGTAGATCCCAAGCTGAGCATGTATCTCACTGCAAAGGGTCTCTCAGCCGAGATCTACGCTTTCCCCTCCGTCCTGACGTTATGCGCCTGCACACCACCTCTACCCGAAGTCCTACGGTTGTGGGACTTTTTGTTCGCCTACGGCCCGCATCTCAACATTGTTTGCATTGTGGCACAGCTCACGATTATGCGGTCACAGATCTTGCAGTCGCCTAGGTAATATTCACGTACCAAGTTTTGGTTCGGACAGTTGCTAACGCTTACCAGCCCGAACAAAGTCTTGAGATCATTCCCACAACTCAATGCGGATCTCGTCAAATCCGTCACTATTGGCATTATCAAGAAGATTCCAGATGATGTTTATGCCGAGATTGTATCTCACGCTCTCTAATTCAGGCTAGCTTCATCGTGCTTCATCGGACAAGATAAAGACCTAAGTTCCGAGACAGTACAGAGTCGAGGCACAGCACGAGCAGGGGTCTTAATTGCGACCTCGACGTGCATGCCACCTCGCGAATCGGAACTTTATTTCGAGCTGCGTTCCTTGCACAACAGCTCACAAAATCAAGGGTCCTGCAGCGGAAGGACACTGTATTGCGTAACTCTATGGGCCATTCAGGTTCTTGCAACAGACAAGACTGGTTGGGCCTAAAGCTTGTTTTTTTTTGTTTATGGTTAATGATTAAATGCGTTATGATTGGGAGGAACACGATGGCACACGAATAATGAAAAGGGCCAATGGGTACTAAGACCTTGGTAAAAGCACAAATATGCCAAATGCATGAATTAATGAATGATTACATGACCGGCTGTTTATCTATTATCTATTTACATGCGAAGCGAATGGAAGTTAAAACGTGGTTGCAGTCTACTACCCAGTGCATGCGTGTGTTATGTCATGTGCTGGGTTTCAACACTCTATCAATCAAACTCAACGCCGGCTTACATGCATATACTTTTTCGTCAGACGAAATAAGACCTCAGCTCTCCTGGAAAAGACGAGTTGAAGCGCAATTTTTGTTTACCGTCACTCACGTTATGATCGTCAGTCGTAGATACTCGTTAACGTGAATGTGGAACGTGGCAGATGAACGTGTCGCTCAAGTTCTGCTCCCTGGTAGAATCATCCATGGGCGAAGTGCAAAGACTGCCAGTGAACCAGAATACATTGAAGTATTCGGTCGAAATATTGCCACGTGGGCGGCGCTGCAATCAGTCTGGTGACCATAGTCCAAGCACGAGACTCGTGACTCGAGTCAAGTTTGATAAAATGTACAGATTCGGTCAGCAGTGCGATATTTTCAGATGTCTTGAAAAGACCGAATTGGATTGCAATAGGCCCGTTGGAAAAACACCATTCCCATGCTTCGGCCTTTAGTAGGAAGGGCAGCCACCCTCAGCTCGGTGGAAAGCGTTGGCAAAGAAGGTTTGCATGGCTGAGTAATGGAACAAGATACCTCCAAGGACAGCGGCATGCCAAAGGTTGTGGCTCCCACCAATGTAGTCAAAACATCCGGGGTACCATCTTTCAGGGATCTTGCTAGCGTAAACGACAGCACCTGTGAAGTAGACCAGCATTGACTTAGAGATGGGCGAGTAGAAATCGTAAACAAAGTCAAGGCCGTGAGTCCATCCAAGCTGAACCATGGGAAGGAATCCAGTCAGGGCAAGACCAACATAAAAGGCGACACGAACCCAAGCCATATCGGCACCATTAAACCGAGGATGCCAAGGGAGGATGACGCCTCCAATTCCAAGGAACGCCGTTAAACCCATATAGATATATCGGCTAAGAGGGTCACAGTAAAAGGCTGTGTACTCAGTTGTCATGATCGAGGCAGCGATCAACAGAGAAATGCCTGTATAATCCACGCAGGCGAAAATTGAAATAGCATCCACATCTGCGACGGCGTTCATGGTGTGCCAGATTGTCGAGCAGACAAGTGTCAAGCAAGCCATGACAAAGAAGACGCCAGCGACAAAAACATCGGACTTGGTGCTGAGTGTAAAGTTGGCAGTGTTGGGATAGAAATAAAGCGCAATCGCCAGAACCAAAACCAGACCGAGCGCATGAGACCAAATATTAAAGAGTTCGTTGGAGAGATTGAAGGCTGAACGAACACAGTCGAGTTTGGACTCGGTAAAGCGATACCCCTTGAGGATGTGAGGGTTGTTGCGCCAAGGAGAGGGGAGGTCGTCATAAGAAATGAGGCGACCTTCCTTGGCCAGCACAATAGCCTCCTGAATATGTTCCTCCAAAGAGTAGGCAGCTTGAATAGCACGCTCAATACCCTCGTTTGCGACTCGGCGTCCCTCATCCATAAAAGCCTCGGCGGCGTTGGCGGCATTCGCGAAACCTTGCTCGCGCAACTTATAAGCACGGGTCTCAAAGTCGGAAAGCATATTCTCTAGCAAGTCAACGCCCATATGAGCCTTTTCGTTCAGTGACTCAGCGGCTTCTAGAGTCTCCTTGTATCTTGTCTCGAGCGTGTCGACCATGATGTGCAGACGGCGCCTTCCGGCACCAAGGACCTCTTCTGATGCATGGGAACATCTTGAGCGAACAGCCTGAAGAGTGGAAAAGGTGCGCGATATGCTGGAGTCTTTACTAAGGTCGACATAGTTCTCGATGAAGTCAAGGCGGCGCTCAAGTTCGGAAAGGAACAAGTCGACCTTAAGAAGAAGACCCTCCTCGCCATCCATGATATGGCCAACAATGGATCGTCTCCGAGGGATGAAGAAGGAGTGTCGTCGCTTTCGGGGCTCGGCGTCGGGTCGAACGTCGGATCCAGAGGTGGCCGCTATATTATCACTGTCACGAGCCTTGTAATTGCAAGCCGTGGTAACGGCGGTGGTTACGTCGGACATGGCGGCGGTTTAACAACTTTATCGGGGCGTTGTGGTGTTTATACTGCGACGATTGGGCCAAGTGATGTACAGTAAGTTGGCAAGCGCTGTAACGCTGCAACTGTAGTGGCGGCGGGTTAAATTCAATGCATCAAGTGATGCTGATAATCGGTTGGCGAAGTTTTCTGAATATTCACATGCAGGTTGTGTGACCTGAGGCCTTGTCGAGACCACGAGTGATGAATGAAGAGTGCAATTGGTTGTTGTTGAATCAGCAAGAAGAGGTCTCGGGACAAGTTGGTTGAGTTATGGGAGGAACCCCTGCGGTTAATTGGACGCGGGGACAGCGATAGCCGAGTTTGGTTGGCGGAAATAGTCCAGTGCTCGCTTTTTTCTTTCTCAGTAGGATAAGGATCTGCGAATAAGCCGGAAAGCCAAGCCTTGGTAATGGGGGGGATAATGTGATTGTTGAGAGGGTCAAAGAATTAAAAGGCGAGTTAAAAGTGATATGAGTTAAATTGAAGCAAAGGAGGGAAATATGAATGGGCAAGTTCAAAGGAGAAAGGAATGGACAAGGCGCATGATGGTTGAGAAGTTGAGAAATTGGACCTGGAACAGTCAAGACAATCCATGGGGAGGAAAAAAGGAACTGGATTGATCCCAGTAGCTGAAATGACAGTACCGGGGGCGGTCTTGGCGTCCCTTGTTGGGTTACTTAACGGACGCCACTTGCAAAACAGCTGCATCGTTTATTGGGCAGCGATTTAATAAGGCAAAGACAGAATGTACTCTGCAACAGAATACATTCCTTTTATCTGCCGATGAAGACGTTTATGGATGAGTGAGTTAACATAGTAAAGGGACACCAAGTACCTATGACGAAACATTCTTTTCTTTACCAATTCAAGTCATTCCTAGCTAGATTTTAACCCCGACATAGAACATCATGACTTTCACAAGATAGCTCGGCAACAAACCACAGCTCGCCACGGCCCGCTTATGGACTTTGATGGTGTTGAGTCGGGCCAATAAGGCCTCAACGTTCATAACGCCGCCGATGCATCCACAGACACCTGCAGTTGAGAAGTCTGTTCTGGTTGGTTCTTGTTCCTGAACTAGAATATAGAAGAACTCGAGTTTAAGATGATGCCCACAACAACGATAAGCCTCAAAGAACAGTATCAGCTGATGATCGATAGTCGTCCTCCTGACTTCACAGCCGTCTTCTAGCTGAGTAAGATATATCTCCCAAGGCCCATCTGTAATATCCATCCGGTGTTCCCGGAGCAGAAAGGGGTCGAAGCGGGTTCATGCTTACAATTGGGATGATATGGGGTTTATACTGGGTCCATCCATTATATCGTTGTCAGCATGATATACAAATGTGTCTCAAACGTCATTATCAAACTTTCAAAGTTTGGACACTATTGGTTCTATTATACCTGGTCTTCTGAAACTTCAAAGAAGTATGTTGGTGAGGATGATTCGTTGTTAAACGTCACCGCCTTGTTGCCTTGTTGACTTGAAGGCTAGCAGACGCAGTGACTATATTTGATACATGTGCCGATCTCAAGCGGTATAGGAAATCATATATTTCTCTACCTGTCCTTGTAAGGTTGAGTTGAGCATGCAAGTCGATATAACTAGAAGATAGTTGTAATTAAGAAGTCAACTATCAGACATCTTAAGTAACAGTATATGCCTGAGCATAAGTGGTATGTTCACTAGTTGTAAAATAAGCTTAAGGCTTTGGTTAACCTTTATAAAAAAACACAATTTTAACACAATAACGACCAAATACCATCAGGTCGCACAGGTGGTATGTTCACAGGTGTTTTCCAGAGGATTTTTTCTGAGAGTATTCATCCGAATAGGTTGATTCCAGAGATACTTATATTATATCTCTGCTTTATAAGTGACGAAGAATGCAGGTGAATCCTATATGTGAGAAAACAGGAACAACTTCATAAGCATAGTGCATCTTCTATGAACCGCCATAATACTCTTGGTTACTATCAGGTAAGTTTAAGCTCTTTTATATATTAGGTACTTTGTTACTAGTAGTATTGGACTATTCTCATAACAGAAGGAAGGCCAAGAGTTTATCACATTAAGTTGGGCAGGCAGGTGCTAGTGATGTACAATTCAGAGCCCCACCTTCATGCTCACCCAATAATTCTCCTTCCTGCAGGAACAAACAAACAACCTCATCCCAGCTTCAAACATCGTAACCGCTTTATGCATATCAATCGCATCCGTGACAAAAAACAGTTCGTCACACCCTGTATACCACTTGACAGATATCGTACGCACGCGCAAACATGGCGATCGATAAAACCGATAAAATCGTGACGGATCCGAGGCTCTGCGCCGTTCTGCAGATTGCCGACCAGGCACGCGATCAAGCCAGTGCTCTCATCAACCTCGGCGATCAAGTATACAGCGAAGGGCCTGCGTCAGACGAGGCGCAGTCTGAGATTCAAAAGCAGCAGAGGCTCATGTTCACCACGGTGGCCCATCTGAAAGGATTACACCGAAATGTCTGTCTCTCAGCCCGTGACACTAAAGCCCAGACTGCCGAGTCGCGTCAGGAAGTCGACCGCCTACATCTCCAACTCCAAAACCTTTACTACGAACAACGGCACCTTCAAGGAGAGATCACCGCATGCGATTCCTACGAGTGAGCCATACCGCATCAGCCCTCGCTATAGCACGGGTCTGCTTCAACAATCTGCTAACACTTTGCAGCCACAAGTACCAGCAACTACCTTTGATCCCTGTGGAAGAATTTCTCGCACAGCACCCCGAGCACCAAGACGATGACGAGAATACCTTGATGGTGGCGCGTATCGATCACGAGCGAGCCGAGCGTGAAGCGCTTGAGCAACAGCGACAGGAGCTGCTGAAGCGAAAGCAGAAGCTCATTGCTGACAACAAGCGGCGCAAAGATGATTTGGCCAATCTTGACAATGATCTCGAGAAGTTTATTGATGTCAGTATTCTTGATATTTTATACTGTGGGATATCCCTTGGTTCTTTGTTCTAACATCCTCTAGGCTGCCAAACCAATTCAGAAGCTTTTTGAGAAGGCACCTTAACAGTTGCTTTTATACAGCCGATAAGATCACTCAGTTATTGCTTTTCCAATTCAAAATCAAGCCGACGATTCCATTCAGCTTCACAAAGGCAAACCAAAAGGGACATTGGATATCGAAATTTCAGATTCGACGCAAATTGGCGTCGCGGCAAGATGATACATAGCGGGAGTACGGCGTTCAGTTTTGCAGAACCAATGAAAGAACAGCAAGGGAACCTTTGCCCTAGGCGCAATGGTTTCGGAGGTTTTCCTTGAATACAAGATACCCTTGAGGGAACCATCAAACGATCATGAATCGAGCATTTGCCTTCGTTGGACGCCTGTGACCGGCCTATTACCACACAGACATATTTGGCTTTTGTTGACCGGTCAACCTTTATTCTTATCACCCAATAATTTCCCAGTCTTATGACTATTGTTTCTACGGAGCTACAGACGCAATTATACCCAACGTTTACTTAAACAATGGCGCTCTACCTTTGTCGTATTAGAGCGGGTCTTTACGAAAATGCGAGGTCCAATCACTCGTCCCCGTGGGTCACTGATAGCCGTGCATCATCGGCATGGATTAATGCATTCGTCAATTGCCGGAAGATAACCATAAATCCCTTGATAGAGCTCTAAACAATGTCACTGTGTGTTTGGCACATGACATAGAGCTCCTGGCCAGTTGTGGCAGCGCGTGCTGAAGTTAGAGTTTGTCATTGATGAGAAAAGCTCCAGCTATCATAAACACCAAGCCCAACAACAGATACCCGAATGCCACAAGGTTGAGCAATCCGCGTGAACAAAACCTCTGACCAGTCAAATTTAACTACCCGTCAACGTTGTGAGACAAATCAAGTTCAAAGGTGAAGCTTCTGACTTGGAGGCCTGTTACTCGTGATCCCTATTTACTGGGGTTGACAATATCGCGGCGATGTCTCAACTAGCACCATCTAAGACACAGTTCAGTCGAGCTTTTGTACACCAGCGGTAGATACATCTCTCAGTGGTATCGCGATATTGGTTTTCGGGTCAAGGTTGAACAAATATATAGGTGGTCTGTAATGGCCAAGACAAAAACGCCAGAAAACAATCACAGCGTGAAAGTCGCTTCGCTGCTTTTATTGGGAGGAATGCCGTGAAAACACACATCGTTTCCACAAACTGAGCTGCGCGAGTCATATGTCTGGCTGGTTGTTGAAGTGACTTTAAACCCAAGCATTGCGATCTACCTCAACCTACTCGGTCGACCACCCATCTATGATTGACAGAGCTGCCTGAACTTGCTCACTTACAACAACGGAACCTTCATTACAAGTTGTGTACTGTCCTTCGATTTCAAAAGCTACCTAAGATAGGGCTGAACAGCAAAAGCTCTGAGGGTTATATCGTCCAGGTCTACGAGGCGTTGAAAGAATCACAACAGGCCATGCAACTTACAGGTTTCTCGATCAGGGATGAAAGAAGCATTGGCTGCAGCACATCACATACAAACTGGTACTAGGCTCGGCAAGAAACTTTAGGTGTCATAGGCTCGTTCATATATCATGGGCACGCGGGATCGATTTGTATCATGGGCGTATTCTTGATTGTGAGTGGTCAGAGCTCAACGTCGACAACCATCGAATTTCAGGTTCCATCACTCGCATAGCACCATGAACGTCTACTAGAGTCACGTCCCATGTGCTTGTTGCTAAGTAGCCATTGCTAGTCTGATACTGGAAAATACTCAGTGTTCTCACCGCCCTAGCTCCCATCGAACATGAGGCCCCTATGGCCATTGTGGTATGGTCCTTCAGGACTTGGGCTTCGGATACTCAGTCACCCATTTTAGCGATGATATGCCTCTCAAGTGCCCATCTCTTACACCCCATCTTTCACTAAATGGGTGTGGAGCCTCGAGAGATCATTTTCTTGTTTTCATGGCCGAATCAAACTGTCTACACCATGGCGCGTGCTACATGGGTTGGTGTTCATATTCCAGAAGGTACCATCTAATCTATGTACTTGGGATGGTCACTGTCTCTGTTCCCCACGTCTTCTCTCTCTCCAATCTCCCGAAGCTAGCTGCTTTCTCGATATCATACTGCATTTCCGTTTGTGAAGCTCAGATATGTGGCTCTTACACATGCAGATATACGTCACCGGTGTGTTTGTTCTCTTGCATATTCTTTCATCGGGCTCGTTCTACCCCTAATTATAATCGATATTGCCCTTGACCCTTCGTTTCACCGTCCCTCTTGGACCAGTTATTTCTGAGTCGCTTCATACTTGTTTGCGTGTGCACATTTGACTGTTTGAACGGGCTCTCCAAGCAATATCGAAAGCGATGGCAATTTTCACGTGGTTCGCGCAACGCGCAGGAGGCTTGAGTATGATCGCTCTCAGTGTTCTCTGTTACTGGGTTGTCTCACGCGACTCATCCCTCGAGCACCAACAATACAGTCGCGAGCAGGCCGATGGTCAAGTTGCATACTATTCCTCGACTTCGACCATAGGTGCAGGCTCCTGGAGTTATGTCTTCGCATACTATTGCCTTTTTGTTCACATTCTCGTTTGCATCTTCCCTCTCCGAGCTTGCTGGACGATATGGAAGCTCACGCAGTCCATGAAGCGAGCGGCCCGTAGCGACTCACTACTTGATCTGAAGAAACTCGCCTCCCGTCGTGACTCGTACGCTTCTGCCTCGAGTTCCGAAACTCTCATATCAAGCCGTCTCAGTACCAGTTCGTCGACTGCCAGCGAAGCTGGCGATTGCGATCCCGAGTTCTACACGGATGGTGTACCGGGAGCTAACGATAATGTGGTTCATGTCATTATCATCCCAAACTACAAAGAAGAGGTTGACACCCTCAGAGAGACTCTTGATGTTTTGGCGTCCCACCCACAGGCTCACTATTCTTATGATGTAATTTCTTTTGGCATACAAGCTGGTCTTAAGTTTCTAACACGTTCTGGCAGGTATATCTTGGAATGGAACAACGAGAGAGTACCGCTGAAACAAAAGCACTCGGTTTGATCCAAGACTTTGCCAAAAAGTTTCGGTTTATCGACTTCACACTTCACCCTTCAGATATTCCTGGAGAGGCTGCCGGAAAGGGAAGCAATATCGGATGGGCTGCTCGCAAATTGAGTGAGAGGTACTCAATATCTATAAGAAACAATGTCATAGTCACCGGCATTGATGGTATGTTTGTTCCTGTCTCGAGTTTTCCCTGTTCATTGCTAATGTTCTTCTATAGCCGATAGTCATCTTTCGTCAAATTACTTTACAATTCTAACTAACATGCACTTATCCTACTCCGAAACAGCACTAACAACCGTTTACTCGGCTCCTATGATTTTCGATCGAAACGCACATTTGGTTCCCGCTGTCGTTCGCGTTGCCGACATACTATGGGGCGCTGCGGGAATGTCTGGCTTGTATCCCGGCTCATCAATCGCACCGCCCACTTCTGTTTATTCTCTTTCGCTTGACCTGGTTGATCGGGTTGGTGGGTGGGATTGCGGCAGCGAAGCTATTGGTGAAGACCTTCACATGTATATCAAGTGTTTCTTCGCCCTTAATGGCAACTTGACAAGTCGGGTCATATACAGCCCTGTGAGCCAGAGCAATGTTACTGGTGGTGGTGGCCTCCTGAAAGATGCTCGTGCTCGTTATAAGCAAGCTCTCCGCCACATGTGGGGTGCTCTGGATACGGGATTTGCGCTCTGCAAACTTGTTCAGCTATGGAAAGATCGAAAGCAGACCTGCCGGGCTTACCAACCCCTTCACTACACGCTCTCAGACGCCAACGATGTCGTTATTCCCGAGAGTTACATGACCGGCGAGCAAAGTAGCCAGCCTGACGCCGACAATGGCATCTTTTCTGGTATCCAGAAGGATACTGTCGAACAACCGCACTGGGAACGCATATTCTATATGATGCATCGTCTTTTCGAAGCCCATTTTCTTCCGGTCCACATGGCCATTTTGGTTCTTTCTTCCGCGCTCTACGTCAAGCTCACTGAAAACAACGACGACCCACGGAGTCTGGCTTGGATCTTTAGCTGGTGTAATGTTATCCGCATCTACGGTTTCTTTCAGATTGGAGTATACGTGTCTCTATATGAAAGCTATCATCAGGCAGGAGTATCAGCTCGCGAGAGGGACATGGTCAAGGCTGGTTTGGCTGATGGTATGGACTTTTCCAAACGATCTCTCCAAAAGAACTGGCATGACTATCTCACTATTCCGATCGTCGCTCCGTTGTACGGTACCATTCCTAGTGCACAGGCTTTGATTTGCCAGCTTTGGGGCCAGGACTTGGTCTATACTGTGAGCAAGAAGGCTATAAGGCGACAGATACCTGTTGTGAAAGTGGATGACATGGCATAAACTGATATTGGAGGGGGATGTCGTTTGGCGGTACATTAATGATGGGAAGGTGGTTTATAATTGGGTGCGGGTACGAATGGTATCAAGGGGAATGATCCGAAATACTTGGCTACTAATGACTTGACTTTTAATAATATATCTTAATAATACGAACACGTTAATACAGGACATTCATTAAGAATAATTCCTCTCTCTCGGGTTTAAAAGAAGCACAACAACTGTATTACCTCATGAAGGAGGATCGGGGTCAGGTGGAGTCACTTTGGCGCCGAAGCGCTTCGGATGTTAAAATCAAGTTGGCCAATAAGAAGAAGGTCGGACGACTAATACAGCATTCGGAGACATTATTCTTGAATATTGTGACGCTGTATCTTGATGATTTTTCCTATTCCATACGGGTTGTAAGTAAGAATGAATGATCATAGAAACGAAGTAAACTACTAATATAAAATACCCATAAGCCAACTGTTGAAGGAGGACAGAAGTTGATCTTTAGTATCGATCCTTTTCTTTGATCTGATAATACTTTGTTTGCACTTTCACACTAAACCATGTCATCCAGACAACTACGTATCGGCGTTTTCATGCCATCGAGCGTACAACTTCTCGACCTCGCAACTGTCGATGTTCTCGCTTCAATGTCTAAAGAATACCTCGGTCTTCTCCCTCTGCCCGCTCACATCAGTAACGTGGCACCCAGCACCAAAATTTCCTATATCACATCCCCTAAGCTCTTCCCACATGTAGCTTTAACAGCTGATCTATATGTTCGTGCAACACATACATACGAAGACGATGATGTGGCGCCGGGAAAGTTAGACATCGTTGTTGTACCTGGGACTGAGCCAGCTGATAAGTTTGAGGATGAAGCGAAAAAGTGGCTGAGAGAGCAATTTCACACTGAAGGAGTCGACGTGCTGTGCGTTTGTACCGGTGTCTTCTTGTGTGGTGAGGCGGGCATACTTAATGGGAAAAGTGTAAGTGGGCCTCGAGGCCTACAAGATGATCTGAGAAAGAAATACCCAGAGGTCAAGTTTGTGGGAGAAAAGTACCGATGGATTCAGGACGGTAACTTGTGGTCAAGCGGTATGTCTTTTCGCAACTGTACTGAGTATCTTATTAACAACCCGTTTAGGCGGAATAACCAATGGCAACGATATGATGGTTGCGTATGCCTATGCCAGCAACAAATACTGGCCAAGGTCAGTTGTTAGCATGGGCGCTATGCTCACGGATGTGGGTGATCGGCCACAATTGTATGATCAGGGACAGCGCAAGTTCTTTTTAACAATGGCGTGGCATATCATCCAAGCTTGGTTCTCGAGTTTGGTGTCATCGCAGAAAGGTCTGAAAAAGAAAGACTAGAGACTGAACTTGTTGCTAAGATGGGCGTTGGAGGAACAGACGTCATGGTTGAAGTTAGCAGCTACCCTGTAACGGCATCTATGTTGAATTGGTTTTTTTCTCAACAGTATGTCTCGAGATTAGGGTAGTGGAAGGTATTAACACTCAATATTGATTATGATCACTTACTACTCGTTGCCTCACACCCAATCTCTAGACTCGGCCTTGTCCGCGCTTGACTCGGTGTATAAAAAGTTAGATACCGTCTTTTCCTCGGAGGGTCTCTCGTTCTTGCCTTCACCTGGTCAGTGGAGTTTGCGGCGGGAAAATGTGCACTAAAGCGGATACCACCTGCTGTTGCTGCGACAGCGACCACCTCGTAGAGATAAAAGATGCTTATCGCGGCTCCTCATTGGTAGCCTACCGTCTGTCCAGTGGGGGCGCCTGTCGAGCCCCGAAAAAAATTTCGAAGCTCTGGAGGATGATTCTGGATTCTTAGTTTTCTTCTTTCGCAGTGAACGAGAGTCTGAACAAAACTTCATCTCAACACCATCTCTTCATCTTTTCCCCTACTTCCTAATTCTCCGTTCCATCTTACCTTTCCCTTCATATAAACATCCTGTTTTTATCAAAAAACTAATCACACAACCGTCACAATGTCTGCCGTTCCTGGTCCTGTTTACGGCCTCGAGGTCCCTCCCGGAGAGATCTTGATTCCTGCCGCCATGGAGTTTCCTGCTTCAGTAAGTTAAGATTCCGAGCCTCCAATGCGACCTAGATGCGATGCGACCTGTCTTTTCGACTGGGATCGCTTGTGGCAGCCAGCGCATCATTTGCGACGCCGTATGCCGTACCAACTGGGGATCAATATTCTAACCAGAAAATTTGCAGTTCCGCATCACAATGGCTGCCGTGGACCCTACCGAGGAGCCTGAGGCCGATGGTGAGGGCAACGTCCCCACTGTCCCTCGCTCTACCCTCCGTCTTGTCAAGCGCGCTCTCCCTGGCCTCGACGAGGATGAGGACGATGAGATTGACGACGAGTACATGAAGGCTCTCCTTGCTGGCTCTGACGACGAGGAGGACTCTGATGAGGAGGCCAACGGTGGCCCTAGCGACCCCGCCAAGGCCAAGAAGCAACGACAGGCTGCTGCCATCAAGAAGCTCCTCGAGTCCGCCCAGGAGGAGTCCGACGAGGAGATGGAGGATGCTAAGCCCAACGGCAAAGCCAAGGGTAAGGCCAAGGCCATCGAGGAGGATGACGATGAGGACGACGAGGACTCTGATGACGACAGCGAGGAGGGTGCCGACCTTGAGAACTTCGTCATCTGCACTCTTGACACCGAGAGGGTAAGTCATGAACAGTACGCTATGAATACAGCCAACTAACTTGGTTTCAGAACTACCAGCAGCCTCTCGACATCACCGTCAACCACGGCGAGAAGGTCTTCTTTGTTGTCACTGGTTCCCACACTGTTTACCTGACCGGAAACTACATCATGGACGACGATGAGGATGACGAGGACTCCGAGGACGAGGACGAATACGACCTCTCCCCCGACGAGCTCGAGTACGGCCTTGAGGGCGACGACAGTGACGCCAGCGACGACCTCGATGGCCTCGAGGACCCCCGTGTTCAGGAGATTGACACTGACGAGGAGGAGGCCCCCAAGCTCGTTGCCGCTAAGGGCAAGGGCAAGCGCGCCGCTGAGGAGGCTGAGGGTCTCGACGAGCTCATCTCCAAGGATGATGCTAAGCTTTCCAAGAAGCAGCAGAAGAAGCTCAAGAATAACAAGGGCGAGGCTGTCGCTGCTGAGGAGAAGAAGGATGCTAAGAAGGTCCAGTTTGCCAAGAACCTTGAGCAAGGTCCTACCGGTTCTACTGAGAAGGCCAAGCAGGGCAAGGACTCCAAGCCTGCCACCGGTGTCAAGGTTGTTCAGGGTGTCACCATCGATGACCGAACCATTGGCAACGGCCGTACTGTCAAGAATGGCGACACTGTTGGTGTCCGATACATCGGCAAGCTTCAGAACGGCAAGCAATTCGATGGTTAGTTCCCTATTATTTCACTATGGTTACCAACTCACTAACGACAAAATAGCCAATAAGAAGGGTAAGCCTTTCTCCTTCAAGGCTGGCAAGGGCCAGGTCATCAAGGGCTGGGACATCGGTGTCATCGGCATGGCCATCGGTGGTGAGCGTCGCCTCACCATCCCTGCCCACCTCGCCTACGGCTCCCGTGGTCTTCCCGGCATTCCTGCCAACAGCACATTGATCTTCGATGTCAAGCTCCTGGAGATCAAGTGAGTGTAGCACTCGCTATGATTTCTATTAGCCTGAGTTGCCGACTCGCCACCAGCCTCGTATAATAATACCCACTCAAGAGCGGTGGCAGAAAGCGACAAGTTGATGACATGGAGACGTCTATCCTTTCCAAGCTTCTATACATCATCTGCTGCTCGGTTTGCTATCGTGCCGCATGTGAGGATAAGGAGCCTTGGACTTGTGCCCTCTGCAAAGAGCCAATGTTTTATGTTAAGACATTAGGGGAGCAGCCTAGATGGAGAACAGGAATGATGGGGCGAGGATCGTCCCGCGGTGCATGATATGAATTTGGCGTACGATAAAAAGGGTTATTGTTTCTTTTTTTGCTATTGACCGCGGGATCTTTTCCCTGCATCTGAAAGAATATCTTGAAATTATGCAGATAAAATGCTGTTTCTTTCCTCTTCATTTTATGACTTGACTGTTGAGTTGTTCTTTCCCTATGTGAAATGTGTAGAGTCCTGATTTGCAGCTGCTTCGCACGTTAACTGAGCAAGTGCAGTCGTGGAAGTCACGACAGCTCAGATCAGACCTAACCTCCTACCTCCTACCTGTCAGTAAATATTATCCACGACCTATTTCAACCAACACCCATCATGTAATGTATGCCTACTTTGACATTAGCACCGCTGTCGTGACCACACGCTCCAGGTATCATTCTCTTCAGTGTACGCTTATCACTTCAATTCGTTAACCACGCCTTGCTTTTTTATTCAGTTCTGAAGCGGCGATAACTTTCTCTTCATTATTTATTGTGCCGCATCATGGCACAGACCCTTCTCAAGAAGGCGAGCCAGCAGTTTATACGACTTTCTTCGTGTGATTCGAAAAATGCACTTGACTTACCACTGGACTCTGATGTGAAGGGCCTTGAAGGCCCTGAAACACATCATGGACGGAAACTCGGCCATGCTAGTCCCAAAAGATGGATACCTCTTCGCAGTGCTTTCAGAAATATGAGAATCCATGGTCGGAGTGGTAAGCTTTTTGGCGGTCCCTACTGATAACCTGACCTGACTGTCTCAGTCACTGAAATACCGAATACGCCTCCAGATGTCCATATCAAGGCACGCAAACTAGCCAAATACGCCCCACGACATGATATTGCTACAAATAGCGCCAATACGAAGGAACTGCTACGAAAGTTCCGGTTAAGTCCTCTAGCAATGGCCTCTAATTCGACCCTGGTGATCCGAACTCCCCCCAAAAAGGCACGGAGCTCTCTGCACCTATTAAACATCACTCCATCTAGTGACCCAGAAACCCCTTCTTACTCTGGAGAGAGCGGCAAGCCCTCGTCAGTTCAGGAAGAGTCAACGGCCAAAACATCAGTCGAATCATTTCCCTCACAGCAAGATAAGGTAACAGCTGATAGACGATACAATAGACGAAACCCGTGGACTCGCTCCAGTCCCGAAGGTCGGGCACTGAGCACTATTCCAGAAGCTGGCGTGATTCAGGCTCGACCTACAATCGCTACTGTGGAGAGAGCCTCTGCGGCCAAGATCTTCCTCGAAACACATTTCAACGAGCTTCTTTACAAGCCTAACGCAAGAGCCTTGAGAAGTCAAAGTCTAGAATCTCAGCTGTGCAACTGCCTGCTGATGACACCCGAAGAGAAGGAACGAATTCGGATACAGTACCGAATACAAGAAACCTGTCACCTGAGGGAGTTGCGTGCATTGAAAGCTCATTGTATGGCTCACGATTGGAAGGACAACAATTACGAACCGCTACAGATTTTGGGCAAAGGAAGCTTTGGAGTGGTTAGACTGGTACGCGAGAAGCCTGCTCCGGGTCATGCTTTCCCAGGGCAAGTGTATGCTATGAAAGTCATTCGAAAGTCAGAGATGATACGGAACAGCCAAGAAGGTCACCTCAGGGCTGAGAGAGACTTTCTTGTTGCATCTGAAGGCTCACAGTGGTTAGTATGAGAAACCCGAATACTGTCGAACGCGCAGCTAATAAAACCCTACAGGGCTGTCCCATTGATTGCTAGCTTTCAAGACCCAGTAAATCTCTATCTGGTCATGGATTACATGCCCGGCGGAGATTTTCTTGGATTGTTGATCAGACAAAATATCTTACAAGAACCAATCGCGCAATTCTACATTGCAGAGATGATCCTTGCTATGGAGGAGGCCCATCGTTTGAACTTCATTCATCGTGACATCAAACCAGACAACTTTCTCATATCGGCGACTGGCCACTTGAAAATATCTGATTTCGGGCTGGCATTCGATGATCACTGGTCTCATGACGCAGCATACTACAACACTCATCGATACTCACTGGTTCGAGAACTCGGTATCAACATCAAAGGTGACGAAATAGACCAGAAAGGCAGCAAGGACATACTGAAACAATTCGAATGGTACCAGTCTCTCGTTTCTGGACTTGATAGACATGGAAGATATCCATTGGCCAAGGATGAGGATTTGCGAAGTCTCATCAGTTGGAGAAATCGACATGGAAGCCGTACTGCTGCGCGTTCTGTCGTTGGAACGAGCCAGTACATGGCTCCAGAAGTCGTTCGTGGCGAGCGGTATGACGGGAGATGTGATTAGTAGAGCATTGGCATCATCCTCTATGAGTGTCTCTATGGACAGACCCCCTTCTTAGCAGAAGAAGGTCGTAAACAGACGAAACAAAACATCGTTGTAAGTATGTTTGTGTGAGTCTCGACCAAAGACTGACATCTAGTCATAGGACTTCAAGAAGAACTTCGATTTCCCCCAAAGGCCTTTCGTCAGCGAAAAGTGCAAAGACCTTATATGGAACCTGATTCAAGACAAGTGCACCCGGCTGTGTTCAAGGAAATACCAGATGAAGGACCGTGGCATGCTTAAGAGTTCGCGATTGACAGATTACCCTGGCCCGTATGTTTTCCCTGGTGACGCGGAAGACCTGAAAGCACACAGATGGTTCAAAAACACGCCATGGGACCGTCTGCACTCTATGCCGGCGCCCTTCACCCCCAACCTGAAGAGTGATGATGATGCACATTATTTCGACGAGTCTGAGCCTTTCGAAGACTGGTCCGAGTCCATACCCTCCGGTATTTATCTCAACAAAGATGACGTGAGGGAGTTGTTATTTGGATTTGACACTCACGTGCAGCACAAGGCCATGGAGCTCATCAAGGTGCCATTCGACGCAGCGAAACTCCGAAGCATGGATCGTGATATTGATGCAGCAAAGGACCTTCAACCGAGTGAAAAGGCAACTCTGAAGCAGTTTGTCAGGTTCTATGGCCACAAGGAGCGCAAGCGCCCACGAGACATGCTGCTTAGGGACAAAGGTACCAAGAAGACATCTCTGAAGATTCGAAAAGAGACCGCGTTCATGGGCTATACTTGGCGACGAATGCGACCCGGTGGCTACATTGAGTTGAAACCACCGGAGACACCCTCAGCCTCTGAAGTTGAAGCTGCGGCCTAAATCACTTTCACCCCGAAGGAAAAACCAAACGGAAATCACGAGAGTGAATAAACAGTGAGGAGAAATATGAGCCTCTCGGCATCCCTGAAAGTAGTATTACGAATAGACATTAAGCATTAGGCCTTAGTGGCACATGTACGTTTATCCTATCCTCATTCCATCAATCATCCTAGTCCTATTCAAAACGTCAAGTCATCAACATGATATGCAATGTCTACTATTATTTCCATCATTGAGATTTCGACCTTTGCCCGGAACTGTGGTATGTCTTGGACTCTGTCAGTGCAACAGGGTCACCAGATGCCACAGCTTTGGCGTTGCGGATTTCCCATTCAAATTCTTTAAGACCGCGAATCTCCCACGAGAAGAAGAGCAGGGAGAGCAGGCCATCGATAACACCAGCAACCAGGCTCAGACTGCTGACCAGCATAAGGATGAATGCGACATAGTTCTCAGGGCTGAACCACACAGCAACAAGACATGCGACCCAGACGAAGAGGGCAGCAAAGAAGTGCACGCCACGCCAAAAGCGCTGCTGAAGTTCACGGGCGTGATACTTTTGGATCATGCCGAGAATTTCATCGTATGTAGATGCGTGCGAAGAATCAAAATTGGAGGAGCGGCCACGTTTAAGCTGGGTATCCGGATCGGCTGTTTGGGCTGCGTCACCTGAGTGTATGCTGCTGGCTGGACTGCTGGGGGCCAAATAAGCACCCGTCTGGAGAGCAGCCGAGGGGGTCTCAGAGCGGGGATCAACTGGAGTGGGAGCTGGAGAAGGTGTATGCCGAGTGAGAGTAGCTTGAACAGCGAAGTGATCGGAGAGCGAACAAAGGAGGTCGGGGTGTCGTTCAGTCATAGATACGTGAGCAGACTTGACGACCCAACCAGGGGTTGTGGCTGGAGCATCAGGATCGACGCCTGTCGAGGCAAAGATATAATCGAGGCGCTGACCTCGAGTATCAATCGTGTCAGGCGGGACTTCACAAATATCACCCTTTTTAAGGCGGTTTTGCTGATTCTTGTTCCAACGCCAGGTGTTATAGACAGAGTTACTAGTTGCGCCGTTCTCGAGGAGGTTAAAGTCGGCTGTAGGTAACGGGCGGTGACGATCCTTTTCAGAAGGGTGATACGCAGGACCAAGAGAGCTGTCTGGATGCAGGATGCGCCAGACGTCGCGGACAGGCGCATGCCCTGTAATGACGCGGTGGTATATGGACAATGGGAGCATATTAAAATCGCCCATACCGATGACAAGGTGCCCACGTTCGGCAGCGCCGCGCAAAAGCTTGGACATTTCCCACGACTGAGCAACTTGATGACAGCTGTAGGTACTCACAGGTTCAGGCTCGTAGGGGGCATGAGTCTAGTATGGATTAGTTAGTCAAGAAATCAAAACCACAAGAGCAAAGGAGACTTACGTGAGTGTTGAAGACTTCAACAACATCCTTCCGCCTTGGTCCAAAACGAATCTTTGCACACGCGACGCCTTTGCCCACGTACCAATCTCCTCTCCAAAAAGCGGTCGGACGTCCATTAAGAGGATACTTGAACATAGTACTCTCCTCAATAGGCCAGTGACTCAAGATGGCCAGGCCTCCTCCGAAAGCGCCGCTATGATAAAATTTGCCATAGGGAAGGATTTGACGAGTATGGTGACGAATAGCTTGATAATCCTCCTGAGTGAAGCATTCTTGCAAAGCCACGATGTGCGGTGTAGGCACAGCGTGTGCGATTCTGTGACCAATCTCATCGAGTCGCTCGTTGCGCTGGGTCGAAATGTAGCGAAGACCCCAGCAGTTCAGGGTCAAAAGGTTGATCTCGGAGGGGAGACTCTGAGGGCCATTGTGGTCGACGACTATGGTAGAAGGCGACGTGACATGCTCAGAGGCGTCACTTGCCGTGACCATGGCGCCGGTAGAGTATGCGGAAGTAATGGTGACTGACGTTTCCGAAGTGAAGAAAGGGGAGAAAAAGAATGTGACGGTAGATTAAATTAGATAGACATGTATCTGACCGAACATGTAAAGTTAGAGTAGTGGGATCTGCAGAGATGGGAAGATTGAATTCAGGTGGCGCAATGCCTCGGTAGAGGATATTAATTAATTACGATAATAGCACCAGCCAGGTGTAACTGTCATTAGCGGTAGGACTAGTAGGCGTCGAAAAGAATTAGTGCCTGTTAGCCACGATCGATAATTCAGGTTAAAAATGAAGGTGAAAGGAGATGATGTTGGAGAAAAGGAGCCTAGCCAAACCAAAACACGCGACGCGCAAGGTGAGTTGCAGGTGATACCTAATTTACACCATTGCCCAATGAAACCAACCTCATGGTGCCTTCTTGTTTGGGGGTGATGACTGTCGGTAGTTACGGTGGCATGGCTTGGGGAAGGGCCAGTCCAGTCCTGTCCTGTCATGTAAGCTAGAGTCGTCCGGACTAGACCTTCCGCCTCAAAAGGGCCCGGGTTACTGTGGAGAACGTCTACCGAAAGTACCGAGAGTTTAGATGGAAGGTGCCCGTAGCGGGAAGTCACTCCCATAAATTACCTTAAGATATGTTAGTACCTATTAAACATATTTTATGGATGAGTAGAGTAGGTAGATTAGTATTATTTATATGCATACCTATCTATGGGATGATGAAAATCAATTCATCAACCGAAACAAACAGATCTCGTCTATCGAAACACATCCTAGACTCTTTCGCAGTCGATGTAATTACCGAGTTAAACCCCAATGCTAGGTCCAATACAGAAGTTTCTAGGGATCCTTCAGGGTCACGCCATACCTTATCGAGTACTAAGCTCAAGGTACAGACGACACAGCTCCTACCCGGGCAGAGCTGACTTGCGCCTACACCACACCTCAGAGGATCATAATTGGTAGGAACCCCTCATCACTATCCCAAACCCAAAACGCGTCATTCTTTGGTATCTCGTAGAACCATCTCGTATGGTCTGGTTATCTGTAGAACATTTTGTGCCCTGTCATCACCCATGTCTATATGTCGAAGCTTGACTTCTTTTCGTGCTTCTATCACTACCGTAAATGAGCCTATAGCTTCAAATTCCACATCATCCCTCCCATAGTCCAATATCAAGAACCGTCTAATTCATACTCGAAATGTCATCAGTAGTTTTTGAATCTCTCCTCATCAAGTTCAAGCCCGTTCTGGTTGAACATGCCGAGTCCCCTCCGGCATCCTTCTCCTCCGTGACCGACCACCTGAAATCAATTCCAGGTGTCGAGTCCGTCTATCTCGGTCGTCCTCTGGAAAAGCCTGATTACTGGCTCCTCGGCATTCGCTGGGCCTCACGTCCTGCTTATGACGCTTTTGTCTCCGGCTCTGCAGCCACCGACTGGCATGCCTCTTTGCGCGCCCTTGTAACCGGTTATCCTATCGTCAGCCCGACTGCAGAGTATACAGGTCATGCCGAATCTGCCTTGCATGCACCTGTTACCGAGTTCTGCACCTGCTGGGATGTTGACGAGACCTTTACAGAGGATAACATGAAGCCGTTCGCTGTGGCCTGCGACGAAGGTAAACTGGCCGGTCTCCATGGTCTGGCATACGGCGAGTTTGTTCAGGGAGAACATGAGGACTCTTCGGTCATCCCTGGCCGTGCATCAAGACTACTGCTGGGCTGGGATAGCAAAGAAGCTCATATGCAGCATAATAACAGTGGAAGTGGTAAGTACTTCGGAAGCTGATATACAACAACAGGACCAACTAACAATCTCAAAGCGATCGATGACAACATGGATTACCTGCTTGCTCGGAACAAGAGCCTCGAGACAGTAAGTACTCGGCTCTGGCTTGGAAGCTCGTTGGATAACTAACATCACGTCAGTACCATGTGCCGCTCAAGAAGCTTTAGTTCCAAGCATTCACCTTGCACGCATTGAAATGACCCACTGACAGCACAAGAGACAATCTACTTAGGTCAAGTTATGTGAGGTCCGCCGGATTCTGAACCTCAACCTGCATTGGCAAGTTTGTTACCCCTAGACTTAGCTTACGGATGTGCCCCTCTTTTGTAAATACCAAAGTCTCATTGAATTAAGTAAAGAACAAAAATAATACTGAGTCAATACGCCGTTGAAAATCAAGGACCTTGAAAGCCGTCTTCTGTCAAGCACAGGGAAGCTTCCGCTCTTTGCCAAACAGCCCCATCTTGTCTCCTTTTCATCCCGATGAAATGCGAACCCATCCTTTGACACCATTTCTACGCCGCTCAACTACCAGGCGACCTCCACCATTCCTACTTTGAAAATGCGATCCGGAGAAGACTGTCGGGTCGGTATCAAATCGTTGGCACCTTCTCAGACTCGTCGCTAAAACCGTTGACTCCTTCGATATTGTCTTCTCTCGCAAGAACAAAACACATTGCATCCTCCTTTTAGCTTCTTTATATCACTGTTAACACCACTGTATTCATCCTATTCCGTAGATTGCTCGAAGACTATCGCATTCGCATCGAAGTGTCAATTAAACGCGGTGCTTTTCCGATTCTATTGAGTTGTCAAGGTTAGAAGCTTAGTTGGTGCTGGATTTATTTTGAATCTCACCAAGTCGAGAGTAAAGCATGTAAAGAGCCATGCGATTGCATTCCTCCGTGCCAGTAATGGTCACAAGTCGTTCGTTACTGTTATCTTGCGGCTCGTTAATCTTAATCACGCTGTTGCTCATTTGTCGTATCTCGTTGATCTTCTGGCCACCCTTGCCAATGATGGCACCGACCATGTCGTTCGGGATATAAATCTGCTGCGTAATGGGCCCGCCAGGGATCGCGCCACCCATAGGCTGAGCCTGAGGAGCACCACCGTGTGGTTGGGGGCCTGTGTGAGGAGCCATGTGAGGCTGAGCGTGGGGAGCTGCGCCATAAGCACCTCCTCCTTGCGCACCGCCGTAATGCATAGGCATGGCAGGGTTAGCTGGAGCTGCTGCGTGAGGGGGGTACTGTTGGGGGTAAGGGGCAGGCGGCATGTGGTGAGAGCGACGGTCGTTGTGGCGGCCATAGTTCTCACTTCGTCCGTAGTGGCCTGAGGCGGGCTGGGGCGAGTATGGGACAACCTGCATGCCTCCTGGGATTGATCCAGCAGGGGCGCCGCTTCGTGTCGCGTAGGCAGAAGCAGCGGGACCCCCAAACCTATCGTTCAGCTGCTCGAGCAGGGTGCTTCCAACATAGTAAGTAGCGATGTGGACGGCATCAGCGACACCCATGACGACCAGAGATCGCTCACTCGACATGGGCAGACAGGAGTCAGATGCGTTCAGTCGGGCACCAGATGCGTCCTGGATCTCGCGAATACGAGCACCACCCTTGCCAATGATGGAACCGATCAGGATGTGCGGAATCAGTAGTCGCAATGGGTACGTCTTTGAAGATGCGGTCGAAGATTCATTGAGGGGTTCGTTGTTCAATGTGCGAATGATCAAACCAAAGGCCTAAATCACGTTAACGCGAAAATCAATGGATCGGGATAAGATGGGTATACCTTGGCCACAGCGTCTACTATTCCGCTGACAGTAAGGATGCGCTCGACAGCTCCCTTCTGGTAATCACTAACAGTGCACTTGGCGTTGGAAAGCTTCCTGATGTTGGACACGTTCTCGCCTCCCTTTCCGATGACAGTGGCTGCCTCCGGGCTAGAAATAACTGCTCGAATATGGATCCATGAGGTCTCATCGTGGGCGGCGGCAGATGTCACGGCATTGGATGAAGAAGCGGCAACCGTCGCGGCAGCGGCAGCTTTGGCGTCGGATGCTGGGTCCGCGGCGGCATCGTCGTCGTCTTCAGATTTGGTGGCTCCATTGACCTTGTCGTCGTGGTCATCCGCAGTAACATCGGCTGGAGCTTCAGGAACCTCGACGTCGTCGTCGTCGTCGTGCTTGATCTTGTCGAGAGCAGGTCGCTTAGCGTCAGGCTGATCACCGGCGCGCGAAGGCGAAGAGGCTTCTTCCAAGGGGCGCTTGGCCGACTGGGTGGGCTGAGTAGGAGAAGCAGACATTTTTGTTGTAATTGGTACGTTCACACGAATTTAGTCCTTTCGACACAGTCGATAATTTGAAACGTTTCGTTCTTTTATTGCTTGTCTTATATACACTCAGGGGTTTTCGAAGGAAAACGTGCTGGTGTAGTGACTTTCGCTGGGTACGCGCTTCGGTGAAGTATTCGTGAAGTGACTGGTGTCGCGCAAGGACGGTGCGTGTTGCGGGCTGAATTGAATGGAAGGAAAAGGGATTCGAGTCTCGTGTTTAGGTGCGGGTTCCAGAACTCTTTCAGCGGGCGTCAAATATGTACCCGGGAAGATCTCCTGGATTGCTTTGTAGACGGGAAAGAGAAAGGGCGGAGATAATGATCTCGTGATGATGATGTTGAACGGTTGTGAGGAGATTGTGAAGCGATCGATACTGGGACGGGCGGACTTCCTTTAAAAAGCAAAAAGAGGCAGTGCTCAGCTCAAACCTTCTGACCGTAGCGGAGACTCAAGGTTTATCGATCGCAATATATTCGAAGCTCGAAGCGCGAAAACGGAATCCGATGGAAAAGATATCTCGTCGCGAACTGTCAAAGGATGAGAAGCAGAGACAGATTCTCTCAATGGATCGGCGCGCAGTGTTTGAACTTAGTACGCAGACTAAGGTAGGTTGTCGCAATACCGAGAAGGAAGAACCAACCCTGGAAAAAGAAGGTAAGAGAAGAAAGAAAAAAGACTCTCAAAAACGCGATTACGAGTAATCGCCGAGAATGAACAAGACGAAGAATCTTACGAGGTTAAAAGGGAAGGGGAGGGGAAGGGGGGAAAGTTACGACACGACAAGAAGGTCGATAGGTGCTCGAGTTGGGGTGAGGAGAATGGGAGAAAGCGGGAGAAGCAGCCCTGCGAGGATCCATTTGATGGATGGAGAATGGCGAATGCTGAGATTGGTCACGTGTTTGGTGTCCATTGAGGAAAGCTTGGGCCCTGCCGCACCTGCAACCTTCTTGCCCGGGCCGCTGTAGGTAATAAAGCTCAGGCAGGCACGACTCCACAGTACAATAGGAAGGTACGATGGGTGTCACTAAAGCTGGCATCCCTCTACCTACCTAGGTACCTAGGTAGAGGGTACCTAATTCATTGGTTTAGGAAAACGACTTTAGAGCGACTATCCCTTTTCAACTTACTATGGTTTTCTCACTATAGACCTAGATTAGTAGACCCCATAAACCAAACCTCATCGTGAGATCATGGTGTCTAGGAAGCTATAGCCATACCGATACTAGGTAGGTAGCTGCACAACCTGCTTGAGACGCGCTCACGTCTGCTATTGGTTCAGATTCCTCATGCACATTAATACTCAGTACTTCTAACCACCTCAACTCTGACAGCAAACATATTGCCCTATTCACGGCTGAATTGCCAAAGCAAAGTCTTCATACCAAATTGTCTCATTCTTGACTAAATCGCCCATTATGGCGGCACAGGCATACACAGCCAGTATTGACCAAACACTTCGGGAACTCCAGCGACAAGTTCGCGAACACGAAGAAGAGTTAGAGAGGGTATGTTCTTCATCCAAGTCCATGTATATATGATATGCTAATTTCCTAATAGCTTCGTTCGAATGAACTGCCGCTTCCAGCATCAGTGGCGGGACAATCGCGGGTCATCCAAGCAGCGCTCAAAGAAGTGACAGAGTCAGACCCTTTTCTCCCATCACCAGGATCTCTGCTACCAGCGCTGCTAGCTCTGCGCAAGACTCACCAAACAATCCAAGAGTCATATACTTATCTCGATTCCCAGCGCTCGAACCATGAGCAGCTGTCACGCCAGCTTGAAGCCGATGAGGCGCGTCTCAAAGACCAAAATCTGCTTAGTGATGCCTTAACCGCCCGGATACAATCACTACGCGACGAAGTGGGCGCGAACACAAATGTCACTCCAGAGGAAGGGGCAAAGGAACGGTTACAGGAGCTTAGGGCGAAGAAGAAGAACTTTGATAGAGATACAACCAAGCTCATGAAAGTTCTCCTTCGATTCATTGACAATCACTTAGCACCCATGCTAGCAGCGGAAGAGTTAGGTGGACCCGTTGTTGGTGATCTAATGGATGTTGACGGAGAGGCTTTGGCTGCTGGGTTCAACACCCAAGGGAAGCTCAAGAAACCAAAAGAATCTGCCGACAAAGACGATAAGCGACAGCGTAGGATCGACGAGATCTGGGGTCAAGCGGCCGAAGGGGGGGCTGGGCGCCAAAACGAGGTCACGGCTGCTGCTACAGAAATGCGACAGCTCACAGAAGAGCTTCTCAACACGCTTGCTGAAGCTCAAGGCGATAACTCGGCATCCTATGTACAGTTATCGCGTGAATCCGCAGCTGCACGGTTCTTGGTGAGATCCAAGATTGCCCAATTCCATCCTAGAGATGCGATGAGGCTTAAGCTGATCGATTTTGGTCGGGATCTCGAAGCTTGAGGATAGATACAGCATTATATGGGGTTTTGTTACGAGCAATACTGGACATGTCAAGCTATACCACTGTTGGCTACGATACCAGCTTTGCTTTGAAATCTGCATGCCGCATATACCATGTTGGATGGCGTCCACATGGACTTTTGAGGACGAAGATGAGATATCACGCTGAACGATATTTAAACACCAAAGATAAACGAAAAAGCTTCTAAGGAAATTATTGACCGACGCCTTCCTCACTATTGTATACCACATTCTATCTACTCTTAACCATTTCTATACCCACCCAGTCACGCCACCAGCCTATACAAAATGTATCGCGATATTCTTATACGGCCTTTGCATGGTACTGTGTTGCCGGTGCCCGCAAGCAATCCAGATTTCTAACGAGCTGCAGCTCAGCAGCCTTGCTCTTCACGAGATGTGCTTTTGTCTCGTTGTCCCTATCCTCATCATTCATCTCACCCTTCGTACGCTCAACAACCTTCTTCATACCTTCACACGTCTTGGACAGAACTTCATGCATACTGCCCAAGACCTTTTCCGCCGCCCGCGCAAGTGGAAGATCAGTGGCTGGAACAGAATCATCGCTGAGCCAGCTGGCAGTGTGGCGGAGACGTTCATCGGCGTTGAAGACAGCCTCGCGCATACGGATCACCATGAGGGCGCCAAACATGTCGCCTGTACCACTGAAGTAGCAATCAATCGATGGGAAGACAATCTTGAAGAAGCGCGCTTGGCCGGCAGATGTCCTGGTTGAGCCGACAACGGCAAGGTGCGCGGGCGGGTGGTCTGGGGCCTCAAGATTGACGGACGTGATGACGATGTGAGGAACTTTGTACTTGTCATGAAGAACCTGAATAGCTTTTCGGAGGCTGTCCATGTCGTTGATCTTAACCTCTGAAAGCAATCTTATTCATAGTTAGCCAACTGCTGTAAGATAGATATCATGAAAGTTTTAAGACCTACTCAGCCTCGAACTGGTTCGGGAGAATGAGATCAGCATCATTGATGAGTCTCTTGTAAGCGGGCACAACTTCCGGAGAGACGTAGATCTTTCCATTGTCGCCCATGACAGGGTCGAGAGCCCAGAAGAACTTTCCCGGCGTGTCCTTGGCCTTTTCCTTGAGTTCACGACCAATCTTTCCAACGGTGTCTACGGCTTCAGCGCCTGGGATGTAGCCGGACAGCATCACGTCGAAATCATCCAGGTATGACTGCTTCAGTCCATCCCACAAGTCCATAATTTCTTGCGCTGAGACTCTTGTACCCTTCCATTGTTTGTAACCAGTGTGGTTGCCTTTATGAGTAGAAAACAAATGTTAGGTACCGGCCTCTTTGCCGCTGTCTGGTTGAAAACTCACTGAATTGAACGGTATTCAGGGCTGCGACGTCGCACCCTAGAGACTGTAGCACAAAGACTGCGATCTTGTTACCCACGTAACTAGGACCCGTCAATTTCTCTTCGTTTCTAGGATCAAATGTACGACTTACCCAGAGACAACCTATATCAAGATTGATGATCAGCCTTGACTCATTGTGTGCAAGTGATTCGGTTCAAGGTTTACGTACATGGCTTGCCACGGCGAGAACCCGCGTGTCAGGTACTGCGGGAACGATGGACATGATGTTGAGATAACGAGTACCAAGAGGATATCTCCGGGTGCTTCTGAATACTAGACGGGTTTTTGATATTGGTATGAATGTGAATCCAGTCAAAGGCGCCTTATAGTGGGCAGAGAATGAGAGAGACGTCACTGGACAAAACCTCTTGCTCTACGTCAGCGGATAAAGGTTAACTCCTGGCAGTGTATCTCGAACAATTTAACGTAAGTCTTCTGAATAAGAAAGAAGCTAGAGTGATCGAAGAGGAAGAAGAAAAGGAGTCTGGGTTTGACCAACAAGTCAAGGTAGTTCTAGAATTCGGTTGCGGCGTCCTTTGGAGCTGGATGCGCTTATTAGTCACGAGTTTAAATCTAAGAAACTTGACTCAAACTGGGGATGACAGACAGGACAGGCCGAATTTGATAAGAACTTCTACGGCAGAGCTGTTAAGTGTTGACCTCTGTTTTAAGAGTATTCGAAATAGGATTGATTTATGTGAATTGGTATCAATTGATTCGGATTTTGTAGATATTAAAATAGACTGTTGGGTTTATAGCTACAGGTTACTACTCAATTCCATTTGATCTTGTGCCCCGCCAACCTCCGATGACTGCCCCGCCCCGCATTGAGACTTCTACGAATGGCTTCATCAAGGACAAAGGTAGGTTAGCAGTTTGTGATATGAAGGGTTGCCGGGTTGATATACGATATGCTGTGTTTTATGCCGTGAAACACCTATCGCTATACCGAGCAGTATCCTTGATATACTAGAAAACCAGACGAGAATTGAATTCACCAAAGCTCCGGAGTCGGCTGATGTCATGACTGACTTGATCGAATTCAACAAGAACGGTTTTATAGTTTCATTATCGTCAAAACGGGTCGATCGACACATGGCCAGAACATAGTCTAACGTCCCTTAATCTCCATATCTAGCCTATTCATTTCCACTCCATCCCTACTCGCGCGCACCTTGATGCCTCAAAAGGCTGTGACTTGAGCACACGAAGCTCCTGGTATCCATATTTCTTCTTGCATATTATGCTTTCGCATATGCTCCGGAGAACGACTCGACCACATCTTTTTAAACACAAACGCCAAGCTCATCTTGATGTAGCAGGAAAGTGTTGCACTATACAATGGCAGTCGTTTAATCCTCCTCACCAATCTTGGGAGCAAGGTAGAATCGGAGGTGGCTTTGACCGGAGATGTTGTACTCCACAAGAAGAGGGACTTCGTTGGAGAGGCAGATGCTGACCTGGTCAGACAGACCGGCGGCCTTGCAGAAGTTGACAAGGTACTTGAGGGAAAAAGTAAGGGCGACAGGCTCACTCAACTCAATCTCAACGTTTTCCTTGGGCTTGTCGAGATTGGTGTTGCTTCGGAGGGTCACGGCGCCGTTACCGATATCACCGTTGCATGCGAACTTGACACCGTCCTTGGAAGCCTCAATCATCACTGTCGGTGTATCTGTTAGATCACAGGTAGGAGCAACAAAGGGGCTGGAGAGAAACTAACCTGATTCTGACATGGCCATAAGATCTGTGCAGATGCGTCGGAACTCCATGGAGGACATCTTAATAGTAGCAGCGTACTCTGTATCGGGAATACCCAGGTGCTCCTGGTCAATGTCCATGAGCTTAAGGTCATACTCGCTGATACGGTCATTCTCAACGTTCTCGAACTGAAGGTTCAACACGTCGGGGCCATCTTCGGCCTTAAGTGTGAGTTGATCTTCGTTCTGGGCAGCTCGAAGAACTTTGGTGAGAGATGTGAGGTTGACACCGAGGGAGATGTTACGGTCGCAGCGGTAAGGAGAGAAGGACTCGGCGTTGAGCATCATGGAGACCAGAGCAACGTGAGAGTTGTCCATGGCCTGCAGTTGGATGCCTGTGTCATTGCAGTCGAAGTTGCAGTCCTGCACCAAATCCTTGATCGCATCGACCACCTTCTTGAAAAGGGAGGCCTGTTCGAGTCGTGCTTCCAACATTTCTGCTCTGACTGTTAGCTTTCTGTCGATGCAGTTTTTTTTAGGTGGTGCATGAAGCTGCCACGCGAATGGAAAAGGGCGGGGTGACGGTTGCTAGGTGACTTACTGCGTGTGTGAAAAGAAGAGGTAGTGGGTATAAGAGTAGAAGACAAGAGTCTAGTTGATAGAATATGAAGAGATTGCGTCAAGAGGTGTTGTTTTGGGTATGAATATGGAAGAAGGAGAGAGTGAGAGAAGTAATGGCGAGTTGTCTGGGTGAATAGAAAGAAGAAAGATGCAGGTGGTAATGGATGGCTTTACTTTCCCTTAGCTTAGTCGGTCGCGAAATTGCTAGGCTACCGCACTTTAGCAGCTCCATACCAAAAGGTGGGTAAGGTAGTAAGTACTTAGGTAGTCTACCTAGGTAGTCACTTAACGCGCCACCTTCTCAGAGATACACACGCGACGCGTCTTTTTGGAGCTTCCATCTGTTCGAAAGACAGAGCCCCACCTACCTACCTAGGTATCTAACAACTGCAAACGTATCCGTAGGGTCAATCTATTAAAGTGTACAGAGTAAGGCGAACGAAATGAAGCTTTCATAAAAGTCATTAGATACGTCTCGGATTATCACAATAAGTACTTAATTAAAGACAGCTTATGATAATAATAGTAGCAATGCTTGATTGTTGTAGTTATGTCTATCATACATGGGGCAATGATTAAGGCCCCTCCGCCTTTTATTTCATTATTTTCCAAACAAAAGAGAATGAAATCAGTCTCCAAAGCAAGGAGTTTCCTATGCTGTGATGCTTTCTTCCCTCTGCGGTTTTGGTGCATGCCCAGAAATGTGACGCTCACAATCTGACCTTGGGTGACAAAGTGTCTAAAACAAATACTCCAACCCTGGTTCATAAACGCCTGGGCCTCCAATGGCCTGTCTATTTGGAGGGAGAAAAAAAAAGTGCTAATATAAAAAAAATAGTGCGTGTCGTCGTGACGCCTCCGGATGCTTGACGTATCTATCCATCTGAGAAGGGCTAATGATGTATCGTAAGTTGATAGCGAGTGTAAGAAAAGAGCCTTATGCGAGTCGATGTTGGCTCAGATGATAGTGCGCGTATCGAATGTACGCGAAGAGGAACAGGCGATGTAGGAAAGATATAATGATGTTGATCGTCGGCTTGTTGTTAGTTTCATAAAACAACCCTACATAGACGCGATGCGACCGGCTGGCGCACTAGCACGGGTTCGTGGTCGTAGGTTGATAACCGTCTCCAGTTCACGAAGCATGCCCTTGGTAGCATCGACATGTTGCCGGGCAATAGCCTTTTGTTCTCGTTCCTCCCGGACTTTGGCAATTCGCTCTTCCCGAGTGAGCATACTCCGTGGTCGAGGTAGAGCGACGGCCTCGAACACTTCTGGTGATTCGTGCTCGGTTGAACCAGCGTATTCAGAGCTCGGGGGAGACTCTCCCGTCAGAGCTTTGAGGGCAGCAGCGGCACCACCATTCTCATCCACAGTAGTCAGGCCACTGAGAGAGCTCACAGGTGACATTAAGGTACTCATCGATGAGAGTCTCTTCTCGTTTCTATCGATACCGAGTGCCAGAGCTGCTTTGCCCTCCTCCCACGCTGACATTAGTTCTTTTAGATCCATGCCAATGGATTCATACTGCGCCATGAGGTTCGGGCCAAGCTCCGAAATGTCGCTCGAGTCGTTCAAACTTCTGTCGGATTCCTCTCGAAGTAGTTGTAACTTAGCTTGCAACCCCCTGATTCCGGTAGAGAGGGAGCCCAGCTTCCGAAGTTGGGCTCGCCAGCGTTCTCGTCCTGGAGTAAGAGCATTTAACGGTGTCGGGGGTGATGGAAAGTCTAGACATGTAAGTCAATGCACAGTTGCCAAGAGCGAATATTTGGTACTCACTATCTTCCTCGCTCAGGATGCTCTGCAACCTCGAATGTGCCGATTGAGTTGAGTTGTTCAAGCTCAAGAGCGATTCCACTGCTGTGGTCCAGCGGAGTAGGTCATTCGCGTCGCTGTCGGCATCCAGAGCTAGGAGGGCGCAAAGGAATAATTTTCGAATAGTGGAGAAGCGAGCGGCGAGGATTTTGAGAGTCCTCAAGGATTCGGGATCTTCCATATCTTCGTCACTGAGACCTCGGCGGGCATCAGACATGTCGAAGTCAGTGATGTCGTAGATATCATAGTATTTTTCCAGGTCAGTTTGTTCCGCAAACCCGTTGACAACTGTGCAAACTTGGTTGTAAGACTCGAGTACTTCGGCGAATGAGTGTCTCAAAGCTTTGCGTAACCTGACGCATCTTCGTGTTTGTGTGCGATCTTCTATGCGGCTTATTGGTGGCAAGGGAGCGCTCCTATGTATTGATTAGTAAATAGAACCACGCATAAAGGACAACAGAAACTAACAGTCGGTAGCCTCGCGAGACTAGCTCTACCTCTTGTATCAGAGACAGAGCCGCCCCAGTCGCACTATCAAAATTGTGCGAATGCTGAACGAAAGAAGTGATTTCAGAAAGCGACTGCGACCTTCGGTAGCGCAACCATTGTCGCTTCATGTAGACTTGACCCAAAAGAGCTGCGGCCACACATAATAACAGCAAAAATATAAGTCTTTTCTGGGTCACTCCGCTTCCGAGAACCCAGCTCAACACTACTGCAACAGCCAGTGCTGCGAGGACCGATGCGATAATTCCTTCGGTAGATAAAAGCGAGTCTTCATTGTTCGAGGGCGGACTTGGCCCACTGTTGCCGAATTGCGACTGTCCCAATCCAGAATGACCACTAAGAAGTTGGGATGCGATAATCGTATATCGGAATTGCTCGAGGAATTTTGCGTTATCAGCTCGATCGATACTCGCTGCTACCGCGGCCTATGATGGTATTATTTAGTATCGTTCATTGACCGCGCCCGCGCGACTTGACATACCGAGTATTTCCCACTGGCAGATCGCAAACCAGACTGTTGGGGGACATTTAGTTGAAGCGCATTGGGAGCTTTGTTTCGAAACCTCGGCTTGACTAAAGGTCGGCCAGTAGGCGCGAACGGGGAAGGACTCGAAGGAGGTGAAGGGCTGGATCGACCAGTCGACGATTCAGGTTCGGGTGTTATTATACCAGGAGCCCATTCAGCCTGGTGTTCATCTCCCTCATCTTGGACAATGTCAGTTCGTGGCGGACAGAAAAAGAAATATCCGGCGGGCCGGGAGGGAGCTTGCTCTCACCTCTGAGGTAGTCAGCGAACGGGGACTCTTCATATACTACTGGCTCCATCTAACTTCTTTGTGACGTCGTCGGGGTCGGATTCGGGGTCGATAAGATGTCACACGGAGCCATCGAGCAAAGGTTGTCGATAGTGGTGCAAATCGTATCGTATCCGAAATGTTTGTTGTTGTTATGATGTTGTTGACCAGATTAGATTAGGACGAGTGTCTTGTTCAGGAGAAGGCGACTAGAAGTAATCGAGAAGGCGAACAGGGACCAGCTGGGTCGTCGATGCTCCCAATTAGGGAAGCTCCACGCTCACCGTACGGTCCGTACACGCGGTTCAGTGGACAGCCCCGAGCAGGGAGACAGGGATCCTGGGCTATCGACTGCCTGTCAAAGCATGCGATGCGCCGCTACGTCGGTTGTACGTGAAGGTACCCCGGAACCGTTAAGCTTGACCTTGCCAGGCGTAATTTCGATCCGGATTGGTGCTATTCATGCAGCACTCAGCATACGACACAACGTAATAAAATGCAGGAAGATGCAGGAAACGGCGTATCAGCGCATAGCACAAGGGGGGTTGTTGGAGCGGGTTTTTAGGACACATGGGCTTGTCTTACAGTGTTGGGCCGATAAAGACGAGCTTGTTCATGGCGGAGTAAGGAGGCGCTAAGATTAAAATAGCTATCAGTACAGTACATACCGTAAGGTACCTACTCTGTAGGTGATGTAGGTAGGTACCAACAGTGGAGTATGGATCAGGTAAGCCTGAGGCATGAGCACTGTCATTCTACTGCAAAAGAACCTGGGGTAACATCTCTCTTCTGGTTGGTCAATACGCACACGAGCTAAATTCTCAAAGTTTCAAGCTCCGTGGCTACCTTACCGACCTGGACAACTCGATTCAACTTCAACCTTCGTAACCTCAACCCTGGCCAGCAGACCCCGACATCCACTCGCGTAGGCCTACGAATCGATACGATCCCACAATGATAACACGGAGGTGAATGCCGGTATCGAGACAGTACCTTAGGGCTCACCCAATGCCTCGACGATGTGTTATCCCGCACTATCGTTCGGGCATACGCCCAATTCCAAGCTCGCCAGAAGGCATCTGGGTCACCAATGCTATGCTGGCTCGAGCAATTGAGCGATTTCATCATGTCTATCCGGTCCCTAGAAGAAGTCTGAGCTCCTGTCCGGGTCCGCTTGAGAGCCGACGCCGCCTGGGCAAGCGACATATGACCGCCGTTGTCCCCGATTCTCACGCTTCGCCTTTTCCTTGGTCAATTGAATTCCCCATCGATCTCGGCAAATGGACCTGGGAGGCTCCAACTCGACCGCAGGATCGGCGCCATAAAAAGATTGGCCTACTAGAGCGCTTTCTCAGATCTCTGGAGGACATCGACTGTCAAGAGAGCCCAACCGTTATCACTACAACAGTCCCGCAGACCGCAACCCTCTCGCCCATAGAACAAACACTTGTCGATTTGAGCGAAAGCCTTGCTTCTTTCCACAATATCGAAGATGGAAGGGCATTGTATAAAGCTTGCGAACCTTACCTCCTAAAGGTTTTAGATATGATCGACAACAAGACGATATCCTCCGACGACCTTATCCTCACACTCAAACCATTCGACGAAACTATTAAAAGCCGAGTTCCAGCGAGAATTCTCGATTACGTTCTGGCAAGACAGTGGATTTCCATCATCCACTGCATTCACGACAATCGAATTGGTCCTACCAATGACGTCTTCGGTGGGCATTTATGGCATCAATGTCTCAAGACGGCGTTCCAAATGACAGCTCAGAGTACGACATCTAATTTTCTGGACGAGCTATTGAGATTAACCCGACAATTTGAAAGGATCTATTTGGATTCTGGCGACTACATTGCCCTGATGCGAGCTCATATTCTATTTGAAACACATCAGACTAAACAAAAGCTCGCGCAGCCTATATCGACTCAGATTTTACGCCGAAATATTTATTTGTCCCGGTTGTTCGCCGTTAAGGATGCATCGCATATGGATACCTGCCACGAGTTATCCAAGTCTTGTCTCGAGAACAGTCTGGATGCCATCGAAAGACGGACGGTTGCATTTCATTTACTACTTAAGCTGGCCACCACCCCCGGCCTTAAGATAAGGGAATTCGCGAAACTGGTTCAAGATGCTCACGACACGAGCGAATGGACCGAATCAGAAATCTGGCAATTCACGGCCCTTCGTCTCATGAACCAAAGCCAGTGGAAGTTACGTCCGGAATATCTGCAAGAATGGTTCGAAAAGCCTTCACAGCTGCACGCTTGGGCGGCGTTACTTCAATCCGCTTTCCATCGACATGCCAAGAAACGCAAAGCCAACCTCAGGGCGATTTCATTCACAAGTGACGCCTGTGGTCAACTCCACACTCTAATGAAGGCAGTCCGTTTATTGCCGAATCACAAAGAGATTGTCGCTGACATGGTGAAAACTGAAGAGAATCCCCACCATGCGCTCACCATCTGGGAATTTTATAATGAAGAACAGTCAACTCCGGATAAACTACCTTGGTATGCATGGGTGCGACATGTAGAAGCCATAGTGACAGATACCGATTTACCCGCTGACCTCATTTGGCGGGTCGCCGAATTTCACCCCAAAAGGTCGTCCAACAAGTTGAATAACCCTGTCAGACAGGCCACAGTCTACACAATGGATTTTCTCGCAGAGATAGGGCAGTTGTACATGAAGCGATCTGGCATGACGACACGAGCACGCCTAAGATATATCGAAAAGGTCATCAATCTTGGCAAGGCTTCCAGACAACCTATGCCTCACTCTCTGGTGCAGATACTTGCTGAGATTATACTACAAGATCTTGAGATGGGCAGAATGGGCCGTAAGGCACGCCTTGAATATCTGGTCAGCAAGATAGAACAGTTCTGTGGGAGAGAGCAGGCGCAGAAGGTGGCAGTCTCAATTGACGGGTGGAGATGGACCAACAGAAACCGAATGCGACAAACGCTGCCGATGCCCTCTTCCAGTATCCAACACCAACATAAAACGCCGCACAGAGAACCTACAGAGCATCCTCCAAGGCAGTCCGGGACACATACGATGGATGAGGAGAAGGGGGAGGATTTGGAATTACTCCTGAAATCCGAGTGTCGACAAATACAGACCCAGGCTGTAGCAAGCGCCAGTTTTTAAAAAGCTGGTTGGAAAGTGTTGGATATGTATATTATACCACTTTGGAAGAAGAGAAGTAAGAATATGGAAGCAAGGGAAAGCGCGAAACTACCACCAAGGGGGTGGTTTTGGCGAATCGATGCCCAACATTCTCAGGACGAATTACGATAGCATAGAACAAAAATTACAGAGCCGGATAAAGCTCATTGAACATACATTTACTCTCTACTTGACAGATGGCAATAAGTTTCAGTGACGATGAACCAGCTTTGCGGTTCAATAGAAAGTATAGGCACAGTAGGTTGTAGGCAGAATATTCATGTGAAAGCGTCATCCCAAGTGTCATTACAACGATCTAAGTTACATGATGAACATAACAAATACAGTAATCTTCCCAATGTCGGGGCATTATGTGTCATCAGGGTGGATAGGAAAGCAAAACATAACTTAAACATAGTAAACAAAGAAGAAGTTCAGTCGTCATAACGGGCAGATAAAGCAACGTAATCTGGCAGATCCCAATAAAAGAAAAACAAAGAACTGATATCGTTAGACCCCTGTTCCTTCGCCCAGGAACTATTCATAAACAAAAGAAAATGAGCAAAAAATTAGGAAACCCCTCGCTGGAAATGCGTTCGTCACTGAAATACCAAATCCCAAAAAAAAAACACCCTGTATCCTTTTCCCATTGGGTATCTTCCCATGTCCCAAAACCCCGTCTAATAGTCTACCTCAGTTTGGCCCATTGTCTCAGTCACAAGGCTGATATGACTGCGTGCGCCAATGGAGGTACTTCCGCCATCGCTTGCTCCAGGGAATAGTCTGGAGCGGGGAACAAGAACTTGAGCTGGGCATACCACGATTTCTTCGTCGCCCTTACCATTGTCGTCTCCTTTCTTGACAACAAGTGGGAACAAGACGACTCTGACAATGGCGCCCTGAGCCTCAAGATCCTCGTTCGAGGTAGTGATGCTGCCGCTTCGCTCGTTCATCATTGATGCGTTGAACTGGACTGTTGCGGTGAGCTCGCCATCTGCATCGTACTCGGGTCGCAGAGGGGGCAGCATCATGTATTCAGCTTTTTGCGTACGCATCTCGATCGAGAGACCAACGGCCTCTCTCATAACACGTCGTAGCTGAGATTGGATTTGATCCTCCATGTTTGTTGGCGGTGGAAGGATCTTGCATAGCGTCTGGAAAATGGCTTGAACGACAGCCTCTGTATCCAGATCGCGCTGGCGTTTGAAGCTTTCTCGCTTCGCCAGTAAAGTTAAAGTGACGGCACGCCATTGGCGCACCGCTTCGGGAGGGCCGACCTCAGTCAGCAATTTCTCGAGCGACTTGAGCTTCTGTCTTTGCTCTCTATCCATGCCGAATAGATAGCGGGTAAAAACAAATTCCCAGATCATATTCATGGTCATGGACATGAAAATGTCACGTCGCTTTACACGGTCCCGAAGATAAACGTCGACATCGGAACCGTCCAGCACAGTATTGTCGAGTCGGTCAATTGTTTTCTCATCGTTGATCTCGTTCGTCAAGCGACAAGCGCGCATGTCTGAGAATTTGGAAAATCGCAGCACCCACTGCTGAACATGAGAGCACAATTGTTGGCAACGGTGATCAAAGTGATCCTCGTCACGAATGTTGAGGAAGTGGTCGTCATTGGCTTTGGCCTCAAGGATCTGACGTTGCAAATCGCGAATTTTCTCTTTGGCGGAGTCGAGTTGGGCTCGAAGGTCGGCGATCTCAGCATCTTTCTCTTCAAGAGATTGCTCGGTGGTTCCTTTGGCGCGTCGGGCCTCTTCCAACTCACGCGCGACAACCGCGTTACGACTCTCGAGGTCGGCTACGCGACCAGTATCCTTGTTGGCGAGCTCAGCATTGGCGCTGGTAAGGCCATCATTGACTTCGGTAAGCCGAGAAACTTCGTTCTGAAGGAACTGTAAAGATTGTTTAAGGTTATCGATCTCGGCATCGCGCTCGGCAAGACTGGAGGCAGCGCGTTGACTCAAACTTGTCTCAGCCATAGCACGAGCTTCTGTGAGCATCCGGTTCTCGGCCATCAATTGTTCGACCCGGTTTTCGAGTTCGAGAACCTGCATGCTCTGTCGGCGCCGCATGCTGTGAGGCCGGGTGGGTGATCGGGGCGAGCCGATGCGCCCCTCGCCGAAGCCATCCTGAGAGGTGTAAGTACTGGCGAGACTATACATTTTATGTTGTAGGTGAAGGTGAGAACTTACGTAGACGTCGGCCATGTCCTTGGCACGGGCACGACCCTCATTTGCGACAGGCGTGGAACTGACAGGTGCAGGGACAGTAGCGGTAGCGGTGTTGTTTTGTTGTCGTATAGAGCGCAGATCACCGCTCATTCGCTTATCGGCACGGCGGAGCGGTGGTGTGGGGGTGCCTGACGCTCTGTTGATGCCTGGACTTTCAGGCCTGAAGTTGAGCGGCTCTGGGGTTCGGCGACGCGAGAGGCTCGTGTTGGAGACAGCCCGACGTCCTGCGCCTTCAAGGCGAGGAGTTGATCGACGAACTGGCGATGCATTGTCGGAAAAGCTTCTTTGGCCAGCATATGATGCTGCAGGGTTAGTGTTGGAGTTAGAACTTGGAGTTGGCGTTCGAGTGGGCGTTGAAGTTGAAGTTGAAGGTTCAGGCCCAGATCTAGATAGCGTTGACGCTAGGCCCGCACCCGCACCCGCTGTAACGGTAGCGCCTACAGCGGCCCCCATCGGTGTAAGGATCCCATATTGTTTCTTTTTCTCAGGCTCTGGAGTTGGTCCTGGTATGGTGGGTTCTCGTAACACTGGCGTGCCTCGAGGAGAGCGACGAAGCCTTCGCTCACTTTTTGGCTCGGGGGTTTGCAAGACACGATCCAGAACTGGTTGTGGATAATCCCAGCCTTCGGTCTCTACTCCGCTGTCACGAAGCGGTTCTGGACTGCGATGTTTGCTTCGTCTCAAAGTCGGCCTCTCTGCTGTGACACCACTGTCGCGCCTGGCTTCTTCACTCAGGCGCCTACTCCGTCTCTGAAAGCTCGACGAGTCCCCGATAGGGCCACTGTGTCGTCGAACTTTGGGTGGGGGCGAGAATGTGTTCCTGCTGGTTTCAGCTTCTGCTTCAGGAACCTCTGGGACTGGTTCCAGGAGTCTGCTTGGTGACCTTTGTATACCGCTAATGTCGGATTCCGTAGCCAACGGTGGAGTGAATGTTGTGTTGTCTTCTCTTAGCAAACCACCTCTGGGCTCATCTACACCAGAGTCACGGCGTAGTAGAGGTCGGGGCGACCCTCGTAGTAGCTCTAAATCCCCACGACCGAGAATGGGACTCTCCATGTCGTCTGAGGTATCTGGCCGTGGCTTCTGTGACGTTTTCTTGTCCTCCTTCCCGATCTTGGCTGGGGCGTCCCTAGTTGAGTCCCGGGGCGTAGGCCTGTCATCTTGTCGCTTTGAAAGCCTGCTCTTATCTACGAGGTTCAGGGGCTCGTCTGATGATGAGCCAACGCTTTTGATCCCTCTTGAGGATTTCAGCTTCTTTCCAGGAACCTCGCCCTCGTCCTTCAACTGTTCAATACCAATGGTGTCTTTTTTCTTGTCTTTGCGGTCACTCCTGACAGCCGAAGAGCTGTCCGCCTTCTTGCTTGTCTCGACTTCTTGGGGTACCGCTGTCTCTTGGCGAGTGTCTTTGGCAGCCTCCATGATTGGTGACTTGATGTCATGCGAGCCGGCTTCAGGTGTTGTCTTGTCGGATGAAGCTCGCTCGCCACCCTCATGCTGAGCGTTACTTTTCTCTCCCAGCTTTTTCTCCCCTTCCTTTCGCTCGACCTTAGTCTGTTCGTTGGCTGTCTTGTCGCTAAGCTTTTTAGCGCCCCATGCAGCGGCTGCAGCTGCTGTGACTCTAGCAAAAATTGATGTTTCGGGTTTGGTTGCTGGCTTCTGTCCCGCGTCGGTTGTTGTATCGTCTACACTTTTCGGAATCTGTGCCTGGCGTTTATCTGTCTCGATCAAGGTCTCTGAAGGGCTGTCAGGTGTAGGCCCTGGGGTTGATGCAGCCTGTTCCGAACCTTTGCGACGCTTCTTCTTCTTCTCCTTTGTACTCTTAGTTGGTAGATCATCAGATCCCATTCCAGTGCTAGGAATTGTCTCATTTTGAACACTCTGTAGAGAGGTTGAGGCAGGCTTCGTCGGTTGCTTTGATGTGCCCGTTTGTTTATCACGTGGGGACAGAGGAAGCTCCTGCGGCTTCTCCTCGGGCAAAATGATGCTAGGTTCTTGAGGGATCGTGACAGGAAAAGTTGTCGGAGGAGTCTGTGTCAAAGCTTCTTGTCCGGATGTGAGTTTGCCTGATGTTGTGTCAGGCAAGATCACTTTGTCGGAGGACTCGGCGCTGCTTGTTGGATGAGACTTGGCCTTGGTGCTGTCTTGGCGAGGAGTTGTCACGGGTTGCGTGGGTTGAGCTATCGACGGAGCACCAAGCTTGTTGCTGTCTGGTGTGATGGCTGTTTCGTGTCCAGCCTTCTTGCCCTTCTTCAAGTCTTTTGCTACAACGTTTTCAGTATCGCGCTCCGTAGCTTGACTGATCGCTTCGATGGCAGTTGCTTCTGTCGCTGGCCGGGTGCTTTCTTGCGTTGGCAAAGACTGGATGTCTCGTTCCTCTAGCTCTGTTGGCTCACTAGCCCGAAAGGGCTGCGTACCTCGTATGTCAGAGACCTGAGACTCTTTTTCGGGTTCGTTTTCTAAAGCTAGGTTCCTTGTCTTTTTCTTCTCCTTCTTCGACACTCTAGAATCTGACGTGGCATCAGAGACTTCTGCTTTTGTGGGCATATCAGACGTCGACTGCGAATCAGAGAAAGTAGGACCAAGAGTTTGACTTTCAGGAGCACCTCTTGACTCGGGTTCGGCGATAGCTTTGTGGGCAGGAGGCATTGAAGGTGGCTCAACTACCGTAGATACATCCCTTGCTGGAATGGAAGTGTCAACATCCATTGCAGAGTCTCCTTGGCTTTCTAGCGCTGTGCTTGGCACGGGTTCCATTGGAGATTCCTCGACGATCGACCGCGTCTGTTCGGCAGCAGGGGATAGTTGCGCGTTTTCGACCTTAAGCTTTGCATCACCTTTGATCGTGGAATCGGCTGGTGGGCTATCCTTCGGTTTCTCGGTATCCTCTTCCTGGGTCTTTGCCTCCCGGCCACTTTCTCTGAGTCCATCTGCTCGAATCTGAGAGTCCACAATCAGAGGCACATCGGGTGGGAGCTGCATGGAAACTTCAGGGTTCTGGGGCAAAACAACAGGCTCGAATGATCTCGTGGTCTCAGGAGCTGGCTCGGAAACTTGGGTAGGCTGCTCCATACGGGGGCTACTTTCGACGAGTTGCTCGGCATCTGTTGGCTCGGGAGGCGTGACAACTGGAGCCTCGTTGGTCATTTTGGCAGTACCCTCAGGCTGCTTCTGCTTCTTCTTGTTTTTCTTATCCTTCTTTGATAGCTTGCCAGGGGAATCTTGTACAATATCGAGCGACTGCTCTACTGGTTGGCGAGCATCGGTCTCAACCGTAATGGTCGTGTCTACTGCTTGTCCTGACTGCGAATCATCTCCGGCAGCGATAGGGATTTCGTTAACAGCAGAGGGGGCAGTTCCTGCGTCTTGTGCAGATGTACCCTTTTTATCGGTTTCCTGAGAGGATTTGCTGGCTCCTTGTCTCAACTCGTTCTCCCGGTCCGCCTTTGAAGCGGGTGAGGGACTATCAATGTCCTGTTGCACAGCATCTTGCTCCACTAACGCGACTGGCTTTTTGACTTCATCAACCCGTTTCGGAGGTTCAAGCGCATTAGCAGTGTTCCCTTCTCCGACTTGCTGCGTATGCTTAGTTACCACATCCTTTGGGCTTGAACGGGATTCGTCTTCGGGGGCTTGCAATGGCTTGTCCTGCACTCCAGGAGTTGGGGCAGCTGGTGACGCCGGACCTGACTTCGGTGTCTCAGTAGACTCGCCTTTTCGTTTCTTCTTATCCTTCTGGGAAAAGAACGAGCTGGCCATAGAGAAAATCGAGCTCGCAATGCCCTCTGGCTGTGATGAGGTTCTGTCTTTGATTGGTCTTGCAGGCGACTCGATCGGTTTGGCAACGTCATCGTCAGGCTTCTGCTTCACAATGTCCTCGGAAGTCGTCTTTGGCGTGGAAGTGGTTTTCTCTGGTGGTGCCTCTCTAGAGGAACTGGCCTCATCGGTCTTGACGGTTTCATCTTGCGTCTGCTGGGTAGAGAGGCCGAAATTGGAGTCGGCGAGTTCGGTGCCAGTAGCACCAGAGCTCTTTCTACCCTTCTTCTTCTTCCTCTTCTTGTCTTCAGAAGGCATCGGATTTGCATTTTGTTCGGCCTCAATTGGCTTTGCTCCGGTTTGTGTGTCAGCCTCCAACACCTGGGTGTTCTCACGGCTTTCACCGGTAACAGCTGGCAATGGTTCCTCTTTCTCCGTAACGACTTCCTTCGGTTGAGGCTGCGTAGGCTCTGCCAACTCTAAATGTTCTGAAGCTGGAGGAAAATCGTCAGGCATTTGAGTGCCAATGTCTTCGATAGGAGAAGGAACTTGTTCTTTTTCTTTACACTCGCTTGTTTCAAATGCTTCTTGAGATACATCCGCCTGTGTCGCATGAGGTGGATCAAGGTCCGCCTCCTGAGATTGAGAGGGTTCAGGCAGGATGTCAAGGACTGGACGATCGTCATCAACCGATCGCTGTTCTGCCGATGGTAATGTCTCGTCTGCTGGCTGGCTTGTCACGGTGTTGTCCAATTTATCCTGGCCTTTGCTGTCCCTTACATGCTCCTGCGTATCCTTCATGGAGCGGTGGTTTTCTTGTTGCACATCATTCTCTGTAAAATCATTTGGCTCCCCGACAGGGACTAGAGCATCAACTTCGTCAAGGTTAGACTTGCGATTCTTCTTTTTCTTTTTGCTCTTCTTCGGCAAGATTTCTGTTGCTGGTTCTGATGGCTCTTCGACCACAGGAGTCTCCTGAATAGCAGGTACCTGTTCTGGCAGTGCTGACATTTCTCCAGAGTCTGGGACGGCAATAGCAGCCGCGTCAACCTCTAGCACATTTTTCGCATCCGTGGCTGGTGCTGGTGCTAGCGGTGCAGGATGCTGAACATGCGAGATTTCGCTTGCAGGCTGGGGGGCTGTCGTCTGGGGATCATGTTTGTGTACTATTGATGGCTCGGTCTTTGTTTCCGTGATCAAGTCAGCAGACGCATTCTCCATGTCCGTTTCTTGAGCAGTGTCGTTCTTGGCTGGCGTGGGAACAGGGGATGTTCCTTGCGACTCAGGCCTACGTTGGCTTTCTTCGACAGATGATGGCATTTCAGTTTCAGTTGGGGCCTCGATCGCGACTGCTACTTCATTCTTGGGTTTGTCAAACTCCACGGCCTCCTTGTCTTTGTCTTCTGCAGGGGAGACGGCGTGATCTTTGGGCGTCTCTAGCAGATCTGACTTGACTTCGGGGGCCGGGAACGTCTCTTGCGAAGGCGGTCCCTCAGCAGGAACATGCTCTTGGTTGACTGCGGGTTGTCTCGTGGGCTCAGCTTTCTCATTGGTCTCATCCTTCTCGAGATCATTGTTCGTGTCGATAACGGGGTTGCCGTCAGCAGGGTCGGAGATAAGCTGATCAGATGTCTTCTCCGGGGAAGTCTCTTGGTTGTGGTCAGTCTGCGCGGCAGTTTCAGGAATCTCCGTGGTTACTCCTTCTCGTTGAGCAGGGGCACACTCAGGTTCAGTGCTGGATTCAGGTAAGACGTCACTACCAGAAGTAGTTGGTTCAAAACAGTCTTTGATGATCAGATCGAGACCTTTCCTTTTCAACTTCTTCTTGATGTTCTTCTTCTCCTTGGCAGCGAGAGATTGCCAGGTCTCACTGGTGAACTCGTTCTCACCACGTTCGTGAACCGACTTCTCAGGCTGGTCGCTGTCAGGAGTGTCCATCAACTCAGTTGACAAGTTCGGTAAAGAATCTGGTAATGCAGTTGGATCTGTGATGGTACCCGCTTCCGTGGGTTCATCCTGAGGAGCAACAGTATCTTGTGTTGCTTCTGGTGTCTCCAGGTCTTTCCTCTCATTCGGCGCAGACTCTTCAATGGTCTCCTTTTCGTCGTTGTCTCGAGGTCGAGCTTCTTCACTGTCTCTGCTGCCCGTCGCTTGCGGATCATCTTGAAAGATAGAGTCGTCAAGAGAATGATCATGGAAAACTAACTGCCGTTGGGTTTCGGAAACGGGCGTGGTCAGCTTCTCCTCTATCAATTCGATAGGCTCGTCCATTGCCTTGTCAACGGTGACCTCGTTTGAAACATTTTGCTTGGCTTCGGTTGTTGTGCTGGGCGAGATGGAGACTTGCGGTGATTCCTCTTGTTCGGAAACAGGAGCAGCATCAGTGGCAGGGTGAGATGGGGAAGAGGTCTCTTCAACTGGCCCCTCTCGTACAGCGCGTTCCTCGGGGGTCACTGGGCTATGTAAAGGACCATGTTGAAAGACGGAGTCTGGTTCAGAAATTTGGATCGGCTCTTCTGATTGCGTCACGGCACCATTGTCCTCTGGCTTGTCTGGGTTCTCTGAGAAAGGACCAGTCTGACCATCTGGAACCACAGTATCCTCAGTCGCGAGAGTATCGGGGGCAACAAACAAAGGATTCGTTTCCTCGATACCCTCGGGAGGGTTTTGTTCTGGTAGAGTAGGCCGAGAATGCTCATTCACAAGTCGTTTGGGGCTAGTGGGCTCTGCAGATGCTACTGGTATAGAAGGAGTAAGGTCTGGTGGAGGCAATGCATCCAAAGGCTTCTGTACTCCAGATTCTGTCGCAAAATCAGGAGATGGGGGTCGAGTGTCACGTGCAGGTGCAGTTTCAACTGGAAGATCAGGCTCAACGGTTTCTCCTAATTCGAGATTCTTGAGGTCGGGCGACTGGGCAGGGTCCTTGGGGGGCTGCGAAATAGGCTCTTCGGGACTTTGCACCGCCGGCTCAGGAGTATTTTCGGTAGGAATATCCGTCAGTGGTTCCTCAGAGGGTTGATCGATCTCGGCCGGCTTTGAAGACTGTTCATCCGCTGGAGCTTGTGCCTCTGTGCTGACTTCGGCCTCATGCGGCGATAAGGACGGAATATCTTCAGTAATTATCTCAGTCGGCTCAGGCGAGGCTATGGGAGCAGGGCCTGTTTCCGATTCGATAGAAGTGCCTAGGTCTCGAATGGTCTCCATAGGTTCTTCGAGCATTTGTGGTGGTTCAGCCGTTTCTTCTGCGTAAGAAGAATCTGACTCCTTCACGACTGGATGCTCGACTGCGAGATTAGTACTTGGGCTCTGATCAGGGGCATCAGTTACATTGTCTCCAGAATCAACATCCGGCGCAGGAACAATGATATCCTGTTCGGAAGTTGTCTGTTCATCAGACTCGGGTCGAGTTTGGAGGTCGGCGTCAGCTTCAGGCTCAGCTTCAGCTTCCTTCGTCGCAGGGTGAATATTGGGGTCGTCCAAAGATTGAATCTCAGTTTTTGACTTAGATTCAGCTTCAAAATCAGGCTCAATTATAGGTACAGACTCCTCGATGTCAGGGAGTGGATCATTCATGGTCTCGTAGCCAAGCTCTTGCTCTGCCCTGGTAGAGGCTTCAATCGCAGATTCGGCGCAAGCGCGAGGCTGTAACTCAGACTCTGGACTTGCTTCAGCCGCAGGTTCTGGAGCTTCCTCTAATGAGGTTCCAGTTTCCTTTGGCATATCTGGTTCGACTGAAGTTTCTTGGGCAGCCAGAGCTCGGGCTTTCTTTAACTTCTTGATTTGTTTCTTCGACAGGCCAGCAAACTCCTCGTCGTCTTCCAGCTTTTCCTTTCCCAGTTCCAACCCCAGTCCCGACTCCAGCTTTGTTTCAGGCTCAACGGGAGGATCAAGGTGAACAGATTCAGTCTTGTCCTCTTCACGTTTTGTGCCTTCAGAAGATCCTTGGCTCTGAGCCTCATCCACGGCGGCGGCGGCGTCGTCCTGCCTTTCCGGAACCGTCATCGGTTCCGGCTGCGTTGGATGATTGGTCTTGGGGTCCTGCAGGATTTCAAAATCGTTGTCTTTAGCCTTGTTCTTTTGGTCGGTCTGGGATTGACTAAGGCTGAACCCACCCCGCTCGTCTTCAGGACCAGCTGGTTCTTCGCTAGGAAGTTTTCCGGAATTACCGGTATCTGGTACATTGGCATCGTTGGCCGAAGTGGCAGTTTCGCCCTCTAAAATCGTGTCCGCACTGGGAGTTTCGTTGGAATCGGTCTGCTTGGGCGTCTCATCACGCATGTCGTTCGAATCGTCGGCTAGGCGCTCGGTTGTCTCGGGGTCGACTTTAACTTCACCCTTTTCGGAAGGAGCAGCAGGTTCAGATTCAGGCTCCTTGGATTCTTCTTCAAGTGCTGCCTTCTTCTTGTCTGCCTTCTTCTTTTTCTTCTTGTCCTTCTTGGACAGCTTCGCAGGGGATTCAGGTTCGTCGATGTTAGGAAGGGGTTCTTCAGTCGTAGGCTGATCGGGGACTACGGCTGCTGTTGCTTCAACGGCCTCGGTGGCTGATGTTGATTCCTGGGCAAGAGAGGTTTCTACGGGCTTTTCGACATCAGCTGGCTGTGTCTGCTCATCGTTTGCCGGGGTAATCTCAGGATCAGTAGTTGCTGTTTCCGATTCCTGAGGGGGCGCGGTTTGATCCGTCGGAAGAGACGTTTCTGCAGTCTCGACTTCGGCTTCCTCTGTCATTTTGGGGGTATCGGAGGATGCTTCTTGTTCAAGGACATCTTTGACTTCGTCAGAAACCTTGGGTGTGGACTCAGAAGTTGCTTGAGTTGAGGACTCGGCTTCGGGTTGCTTCTCTAGTTCATCCGTAGAGCTGTCCTTCTTCTTTTTCTTCTTTTTCTTGCTCTTCTTTTCAGAAGCAGGCTCTGAGTCAGCCTTCTCTAAGGCAATATCTGAAGGTCCTTCAGCTTGGCCCTCAGTAGTCGTGTTTTCAATTGAAGAGTCTTCAAGATTACCCGGCGCGGACGTTTCGACCTCCTTAGCATCCGAAAATGGTACATCTACTGGCATGTTCTCTGGGGCTCGCACTTCAGGCTCATCTTGGGCGACAGGAGCCTCTTGAGTAGCAGGCTCTGTCTGTGGAAAAGAAGCTTCCTCGGTATTGGCAACCGTTGGCTCAAGTTGCTCGGGCTCAGCTGCCACTGCGGGCACTTCAGTGTTCTCTGCTGCCGCGTCCTGTGATTCACCATTCTCAGAGAAGGAGACTGATTTTCTCTTCTTCTTTTTCTTGGACTTCTTGTTGCTTGCCGGTTCCGTTACCTCATCGCCAACTGCCATTGCTTCTTGAGCCTCTGCAGCCTCTGTAGCGGGGGCAGTATCGGTGGGGACCACATCAGTATTGCTTTGGTTGTCTGTTGGCTTTTCGACTGAGGGCAAATGCACCAGGATGTCTGCATTCTCATTCAACGAATCAGCGCCTAAACTTTCGGCTTCATCAACTGTCTCCGCTGGCTGCGTTTCACTGGAATCAGGCTGTTTCTCAGAAGCCGTTGCTTCGTCAGCTAAAGTCACGTCTTGAGGAGTAATGTCACGAGTTTCTTCTAGCTGAACAGGTTTAACGTCCGCTTCAGAGGGCTCCTGGACATTGGTATCGGTGGTGGCAGATTGAGTAGGCTCCTGGGCAGTTTGCTCAATAGCTTCGCGGGCAGCTCGTGCCTCCGCCCTTCGAGATGCGTTCTCCTCAAGGACGGTGAGGCGTTTTTGATCTTTTTTGAGGAGACGGCCACCTCTTCGTGATTGCTTTTCGAGCAATGTTGCGATCTCTGCATTCTCTTTCGCTGACTCGGCGTCCTCAGCCTCGCGCAAAACTTTATCCTCGGCTTCTGTAGCCTCCTTCGCAGCAGACTCTTCTGGTATCTTTGAAGGCGGCATTTCCTCTACAGATGGTACGGTTGTGACATCTTGGGAAGCCTGGGTTAGTTCCTTAGATACCGTTTCATCCGCCTGCTTCTCCATTGGAGAATGGTTTTCGGCTTCAGTCTCGGCTGGCTGAGCGTCGGCGCCCTCAGTTCGTGCAGGCTTGTCATCAGCCTGTGATAGTTCTGCGACCTTGGGCTGAGACAGTTTGTCCTCTTCCTTGGGAGCTTCGAATTCTGTCAATTTGGCGTCAACGTCAGGCTCCTTGATCTCGTTTTCGGTCGGCTTGCTGTCAGACACCAATGTCTCCTGTGCACCAGGTTCCAGAGGCCTTTGGTCCGTCTGCTGTGATTCTTTTTCATCGGTTTGAGACTTGACGTTGACGTGTGGTAAAGGCTGAACCTCAGGCTCTGTGGACTTGTCTTCGGCTTGAGCGGCGTTCTCGTCGGTCTGAGTCAACTCTTGACTTTCAGGCTCGACAACCTTGTCATCGGACTGTGGCTGTTCAACGGTTTCGGCTTCAGGTAGTCCATCACCTCTTGCAAGCTTGTCCTCTGTCTTGTCCTCAGCCTTGGCTTCGAGTGTGTCTTCGGGCTTCTCCCTCACGGGAGGTTCTTCATCAGGTCGAATCTGAGCTGGCTCGCCATCAGTCTTGCCCTCTTCTTTTGTCTCAACCACCACTGTTCGGTCCTCGACTTGCGATTGGTCCAAAACCTCTGGTTCACTTGGCTTTATGTCGACCTCTGGTTTGACTTCGGGTTCGTTGTCAGTCTTGCTTTCAGTGCCGTATTCCGTTTTATCTTCTGGCTTGGCTTCAGGCTTGGTCTCGTTGAGTTCCTCTAGGATGTCACGAGAAGCTTCTGCCACCGGTTCCAAAGCCGAGGGTTGAGTGTCTGCCTCAATCGATGATTGTATGGCTCCTTCAGCGGGTTCATCCTGAGTGGCTTGGTCTTGCTGAGCTGGGTCGTTGGTCTCATCCTGAGGCATCTCATCCTGACTGGTTTGGCTCTTCTTCTTCTTTTTGTTCTTCTTCGCCTTCTTCTTAGAACCAGATGCATCACCCTCGGTGTTACCTGCAGCGACCTCTTCGGCGGACTTCTTGTCCTCGGCCTCAATTGTCTTGTTTGCCTCCTCTTCGATTGCTTGCTCAGGCTCGACTCCAGCAAACTCTGTGGTGTCGCCTCGAGCCGCCTCGGCAGGCTTCGCGTCATTGTCTTCCGTTACGTCGATGGATTTATCCTGGGCAACCTCATCCAACTTGGCCTCGAGAGGCTGTGTTTTGTGATCGGAAGTTGTCTCGATCAATGGCTTCTCTACAGATGCCATATCGTCATTTTCAACTGCTCCAGCAGGAATTTCTGGAGCGGCTTCAAATGTCGTCTCGGCTGACTGAGCAGGAGCTTCCTCGGTCTTTGCAGCAGGCTGTTCGACAACGGTAGGAGCCTCCTCTTCGACAGGAGCATCCTGGCTCAAATCCTTGGCTACGGTCTGTAATTCATCACTCTGGGAAGGTTCCAGCCCAGTAGCTTGCGATTCATCTAGAGGTCCGTCTCCTTGTGAGAAGAGCGGCTCAGAAACATGAGACTCAGAGGCTTTTAGGGGTGGGTTGTCAATCGCCTTGTCGCTTTCCGTCTCGGTGATAGAAATATTGGGCTTCTCCTCGGTCACCTGGGACTTCTCAGCGCTTACAGTATCAGGCTGGGTTTCATCACTAGGCTTGGCGACTTCGGGTTGAGCTTCACGCATGCGGTTCTGTGCCCTCGACTGGTCTTGGAATCCCCACATCCTTTTGAAGGCGGATATGCCTGCCGCGCCGGGAAGTGCGCGAAGAGCCGAGGGAAAGTAACCTTGTCGATCCTTTCGAACCTCTTTGTTAGAAGAAGAAAGATTGCCAGCAGAGGGATAATAGGGCACATCATCCAGATCATCGAGGTCTCGGTTATTAGATGCCGGTGTAGTGACTGCTGGGGTAACGACTGCTGGAGTGTCAACATGAGGTGTCCTGACACTTTCAGCAGGTGTGTTCCTGTCATCCTCTGTTGCTGGCACCATAGGCTGCGATGATGTAGCTTCCTCAGCCTGGGCAGTATCGATAGACTTAGGCTTTGTCTCAGTTACTGCAGTGGATGGTTCGGTCACATCATTTGTCGCCTTCTCAGATACTTCAAGAGAATTGTCTTGCGGCGTACTGTCTTGAACCTCAGTTGCTGGCTCGTCATCTGGTTTAGTTCCCTTCTTCTTCTTGCTCTTCTTCTTTTTCGACTTAGAAGAAGCGACATCTTCGCTCTGCACTGGCTCGTTGGAGGCTTCAGGTACCTGCTCGGTAGTATCAACAGGCTTCTCTGGCTCTTGCTCAGACACATCAACATTTGCAGCAGCATCTGGCTGAGCCCATGCATCAAAAGCATCTGCTTCAACAGAAGGCTCTGTAGGAGCTTCGAGTGGGGTTTCCGTGACAGGTTTCGAAGAGTCTTCAGCAACAGTCGATGACGGTTCGGCTGGTGAGGTAACAGGGGCATCAACAGGGGTCTCAACAGGAACAATTGGGTCTACCCAAGCATCGAAAGCTTCCTTTTCAGCTTCAACACCTGGAGCTGGTTCTACAGCTGTGTCTTCGATTGGTGCAGTTATGGGTTCCGTAGGAATTGGTTCCTCCTTAGGGGCCTGCTGGGACTTGCTCTTCTTCTTTTTCTTCTTACTCTTAGAAGGGGATTCGGGCAACTCTTCAGCTGGCTTCTCTTCGATGAGCGTGGCGTCAGGTGCGGGCTCAGCGACAACGGGAACCTTGACAGAAGACTCAGGTACAGGCTCAGACTCAGACGTGGGTGCCGCAGGTTCGGCGGGGACTTCTGGTTCCTTGAAAGCTCCTGATTCCTTTGCTGTCTTTTCCGATTCCTGTTCAGTGGGCAATTCTTTGTCGACTGGCATGTTGTTCTCTACGGACTGGGATGGTTCTTCAGGGTTGACGCTGATGGGCTCTTCTTCATGTGGGACCACAGAGTCTTGGATGTCCACGACTTCAAGGGTGGAATCTGGTTCAACGGAAGGTTCGGGAATAGGCTCGGATACGGATTGACCTGGAGCTTCGGGCTCAGTCGTAAAAGACTTTGACGTAGAAGTTTCATCCTTGACAGCAACTTCTTCATTCTGTGTAGGCTGGTCGTCTTTGTTCAAGTCCTCCGCAGGAGCTGGAACATCAAATGAGTCTTGAATAATCGGTTCGAGTCCCTGCTTCTTGAGCTTCTTCTTCATGTTCTTCCTGTCCTTGGAGTTCATGTTCTCCCATTCTTCAGTGGTGATCTCATTCACCGCCCGCTCAGCCACGGGTTGTTCTGGCTTGGGATCGACAGTTTCGACAACTTCAGCAACACTCTCGGTAGGGACATCAGCAGATGGTATCGTTTGAGGCTCCACAACAGCATCAGGAGTCAGCACTGCAAAGGTGTCGCCAGCTTCGCGGGGAAGTTCCTTAGCCTTCTCGTTCGTGTTTTCAAAGGCATGTCCAACACTAGGCTCCGTGACGGTGACATCTTCGACGATCAGTTCAGGCTGAGGCATAGCATGGAGGGGCTCATCGTTAGTCTTGTGAAAATCATCAATATCGTTGCCGATGGCTTCAATTTCCTTTTTGTCAGAAGGCTCAATGACTTCGGGAATAACATCTGCCAGAGGCTCAATGGCTGGCTCTTCAATTGATAGTGGTGAAGATTCAGGGCCGGTTGCAGTAATATCCTCAACGACAGGCTCTGTGGTGAGATCTCGAGAGGCCTCCTCAGTCACCGTCTCAACAAGAGTAGGATCGGTGGTCTTCTCAATAGGCACAGCCTCCTCAGAGTTGCCAAGAGGCTCAGAAGCTGGCTCCTGGGTTGTCGCAGTGCTGTCTTCTACGGTAGGGTGTTGTGTCTCAACACGCGCCTTGGCGGCAAGTTCCTCCACGGGAGCCTCCTCAGTGGCTTCAGTGGCTTCATTGGTTGGCTCATGGGTAGTTTCGGTAGCCTTTGCCTGAGCTCGCTTGACTGAGTTGCCGATCAACGTCATCAAACGAGCCTTCTCCGCCTTGGTGAGCTTCTTGGCCTTCTTGGATTTGAGAGCAGCCATCTCCTCTTCTTCCTTGGCAGCCTCATCCGCTTCTGCGTCGGCTGCAGCTCGTGCTGCGGACGCGGCTTCGGCTTCGGCTTCAGCTTCGGCTGCCTGGAATGCCGCAGCAGCGTCCTTGGCAGCCTGTTCTTCGGCCTCCTTGGCTGCTGCCTCGTCGATAACAGATTCGGTACCAGTCTTAACATCGGTAGACTCCTCAGTAGGGGGCTCGATGATGGGAACACCAAGTGGCTCAGTCGCAGTTTCAACAGCACCGATAGTGGCATCAGCGAACTTTTCATTTGCCTCCTCAGTTGCAGGCTTTGTGTTTGACACGGCAGTAGAGGACTCTTCGACAGCAAGCTCCTCAACGGGGTGCTCCTTGGAAGTAGGCTGTTCGCTGGCAGGCTCCTCGACGATAGGCTCCTCAACGGTAGGCTCCTCAACGGTAGGCTCCTCGACGATAGGCTCCTCAACGGTAGGCTCCTCAACGATAGTCTCTTCGGCTAGAGGCTCGTTGGCAGACACAGCGATAAACTCCTTTGAAGCTTCAGCGTCATCAACAATGTCCTTGGCTACCTGCTCCTCTGCATTTCTGACTACTGCCTCTTCAGCTGCAAGCTCAGTGTCAGACTTGGCATTTGTGAGCTCCTCGGTGACAGGCTCATCGATAGGGACTGTGAAAGGTTCAGAAGCATCAACCACATCCTCAGCTACTGGCTCTTCGATCTCTTTGACTACCTCACCTGTAGGCTCAGCGTCAAATGTCGCATTGGAGGGCTCATTCGCCGTTTTCTCATTAACAGGAAGGGTGAAAGGCTCGGTAGCAATTTCGGCGGCATCAGTAATGCCTCTGGCGACCTGCTCCTCTGCTCCCTCAACGACTGCTTTTTCAGCAACTAACTCGGTATCAGACTTGCCATCAGATTTGACATCAGAAGGCTCCTCGGCAACGAGCTCATTAACAGGGGTAGTAAAAGCTCCTGTTGTAGTCTCGGAGGTAGGTTCATAAGGAGACTTGGTTACTGGCTCAGGTGTGGTGTCTTTATCGAAGGTAGTTTCGAGAGATCGAGAAACATCTTCTCTAGGTGAAGTCTGCTCGGAAGGGCCCTCAACGGCGTCAGAAAAATGTTCATCAGCAGAAGTGAGATCGTCAGTCTTCTCCGCGGGCGAGTCGGTGTGGTCCTTGGCTTGGACAAGAGCAGCAGCAGCTAAACCAGCACTTGCACCCAAACCGACAGGAACGGCAATGGAAGCAGCATCGAAAAGAGGTGGGGAAGGGCGCTTGTCATCAGCCATATCCCTGTTGCCAGACTCTACAGGGGTTGTCAGAGCAGGTGTAGGTGGGTCGGGAGCTGCAACGGGCGTGGGTTCTGGGAGTTCAGGCTTTGACAGGCCAGGAGTAGGCTCGTTAGAAGGTACAGAAGGTGTGGGCTCTGGAAGTGCCGGCATGAACTCGGCACGAGGAGTCGTCTCCTGTGATCCTGCATCAGAGTCCTTGCCGTGCTGCTCAGAGAGAACAGTGTCGACACGCAGATCAGGCCCAGTGTAATCCAGGCTTTCACCAAAGTAATCATCGTTCTGCTTTAAGAACTCAGACTCGGGTGAATTCCTAGCGGAGGTCTCGCTGGGCTCACTTGGAGGCAGCGCGGGGAGGACGGATCCTGTTGTAGGTGCAGGGTGTCGTGAATGTTCGAGAAGGTACAAAGGCATGAATTCACGGCTGTTGTCCCAAGAAGTAGGTCGAGCTTGTCGTCTTGACATGACAACAGCGTCGGAGTGTGAAATAATAGGAGAGCTACCCGGAGAAGCTCTGAAGCTGACAGGAGAGGCAGGGTTCGACGATCTGTTGCCAAGACGAAGCGCGATAGGAACAGCGGTACGGCTAGGAGACTTGATAGGTGTCTCAAAAACACTGCGACGACGCTGTTGGGGTCGGCGGACACCTCGCTCTTCAGGGGGGGTATCCGGTCGACTATCAGGAAGAGGCGGTAGCTCTTCGGAGTGAGAAGAAGTAGGGCTAGAAGGTTCGCTAGGAGGTAAAGGAAGAAGGTCGCCATATTGAGGGTCAATGGCTGGTTTGATGACGCGCGGTACGACCTCAGGATCAACCAGTTCGAAGCTTCGCGCACGGCGTAGCCCATCACCAGAGGCAGAACGATCTTGATCTGATGGGGCATCAGCGGCGTTAGAGCGAGCAGCATCAGCCTCATAAATGGCTGCTGCGCTCGCTAAGCCGACACCCGCGCCAAGGGTGTCGGCATTACCTAAAAAAGAATCCTTCTTGTCCTTGCGAGATTTGAAGAGGCCAGAAAGGACGCTATTACTTGGTCGCTTCTCTGGTGTTCTGCGTTCCTTGTACTCCTTCTCACGACGAGATGAGCCAGGCATAGAAGAGACCGATTTTGCATCGTCATCATCGTATCGCGACGACGTGCGGCGGTGCCCACGCGATTCAGAGACAACAGAGCTTACATCCCTGTCATCAAAGGAATCGTGCTTGCGGTGTGACGGGCGGTCCCTGGAATCGTCGTACTCGTCTTCGACACCGTTTCTTCGCTTTGACTTCTTACTTCTCTTGCTACTAGAACTGGCAAGCGAAAGTTCTGAAGCGGCCATTGACTGATTAGGTGAGTCATATCCGTAGGGGTTACGCTTCGATCTCTTGGATCTCTCTTCTTCATCATCAGATCTTCTGTGGTGAGATCTCTCTCTTGACCTCTCTCTAGTTCTGTCCCTCGACCTGTCCCTTGTTCTGTCTTTTGAGCGATCTCTTGAGCGGTGATCTCTCGAACGGTGGTCCCTCGAGCGGTCTCTTGAACGATCTCTAGACTTATGGTCTCTCGAATGGTCCCTAGATCTGTGATCTCTTGATCGGTCCCTTGAGCGATCTCTTGAACGATCCCTTGATGACTCTCTCCTTGAAGATCGTCGATCGTTGGGATCCAAGGTCGAAGTCTCGCGGTATCTACCTTCGTCTCGTGATTCACGATCCTTCTTATGTTTTCGCGAGTGCTTAGAAGATTCCTGCTCATCGTCTGATAGAATGTCTCGGGATGAGACATCTCTAGATGAATGTCGGTGGTGGGAAGGTTTGGCGGATACGGAGACACGCGATCTGTCGCCATCGTAGTAGTGATCATCGTCATGCTGCTTACGTGACTCTTTGGGAGAATCATTCGCATTAAGGAGAATATCCCTGGAAGAGGAATCTCTTGAACTTGAAGCAATGGCGCCTAGAGCAAGGGCGGCGGGCGCTGCGACTTTGGCGATATCTGCAACACTAATGTCACGGCTGCGACCTTCGTCCCGAGAGTTGCTCCAGTCATAGTCAGATCTTGGCTCGTATGGGGCAGGAGCGGATATTCTGGGACTTGACTCATCATCAAAGTCACGACTCTTGCGATCCTTCTTACTCTTCTTGCGAGTGATGTCTTCCCATACTGGCTCGCCTACCTCTCGAGAGGATGAAGGCTCAGCTCTGGCATTCTCAATCTTTCCATCGTCTTGAACTACAACGACGTCGGACTTGTCTCGCTTGCGCTGTTCTCGCTTACTCAACTTTGGGCTCTCGGGTTGGTTGTCAGGCAGTGGCACGTCTTCAGGCTTTGGTGCATCCGAATTGATATCACGCGAGCCCTCGTAAGGCAGGATTGTCTTTTCCTGGGGGGTGGGAGTCTCAACCTCGCCGAGGACAAAACCTTGCTCAGGCAGAAGCTTCGGAGCATCGACTGGCTCCGGAACGACCTCAGTATACGGTCGCTTGTACCAGGCGTTACCGTTTGATCCGCTGTGAGAATCGCCGTTTGCTTCCTGGACACCTGGCGGTGAATCACGTCGGCTGTAAGATGGGTCTTCAATGACAATGTCAGGGTTGAATCCAGTATCCTTCAATCCAGCAGCGAGAGTAGCAGCAAACTCGAAGTCATCCGCAAAGCGACCAGGCATTTGCTGTGGGCTTGCGGGCTTGGTTCCAACAACTGGAGGGAAGCTGTTCATATCATCAACATAAAATTCGGCACGTCGAATAGAAACGTCGCTGCTTCCTGCATCTGAGTATGAGTAGCCTCCTGGCATGATGTCTGATTGTTTCGGGTCAACTTCGACTTCGGGTTCATTTTGTGGCTCAGCACTGCTACCAGCCAGCGCGGCAGCTAGAACGCCCCAGCGGCTCGCCTTGTTCAGCTTCGGTCTAGACTTCTCGACGGCCTTCTCAGCAGCTTTGTCGCCAGGGAAGTAGTTATCAGTGTCACTCTTCTCAGGGCTGTCGGCCTCGAAACGCTTCGTCTCGTTCTCTCCCCAGCTTACAGACTTAGCCGCAGAGGTTGGCTCATTGACAGAGATGATCTCCCCCTTGGGTCCGATGCTGTAATCATCGGGTTTGATAACAACGTCGGTGACCTCTGGTGCCTTTCGCACCTCAGGGGCCGGGGTGTGCTGACGGCTCACTGCAGGAGTAGGATAGATCAAGTTCAAGAGTGGGCGTTCTCGCGAAACGTTCCTTCTCGAAGACTTGCTGCCAATATCCCGGTATTGGTGCTCTTCTCGAGGATGAATCTTATTGTCGATCTTCACATCTGCGTCGGGGGCTTCGTAGATGTTGTTCTCGAGATGCTTATCCTCCATGGATGGCGGCGTGACAATTGTGAATGGCTCCTTCTTGTTCTCTTGCCACTTGTCAACTACAGATCGTTCGGGCGAAGCGCTGCGTGATCGTATCTCATCAGAAGCGATTTTTCGGGCGATGTTGGTCTCGCGGTAGTATCGGTCTGCCTCCTCCTGAACTGCATCCTTGCGGCCTCGCGACGTGTCCTGGGAACTGTCTTCCGAGTATCGAACCTTTCGACGCTCTTCTGAACGCTCGTGTTCGACTGCCACTGCAGCCGCGACTGCAGCTGCTGCGACAGGAATAGTAGCGTGCTTGGCCTCGTCAAGAATTGACTTAGCCTTGTGCTCCTCCTCCTCATACTCATGCCCATTTCGAGGGTCGCGACTTTGCGATGCGCCTTGTGACCCCCGGTGGTAGTCTTCAACCATGCGCTGAATCTCGAAGGAGTCCCGACGGCTTAGTCGAGCGTCGGCGGCTGAATCCCTTGGTGGAGAATCGTCAAAGTTGGGCTCGCGATCAATAGTAACTACATTAGGTGTAAGGGGTCGTCCCGGGGTAGTGGTTTGCGACATGGTAAAAGCATCGTCCGAGACCTGATATTGGAAAGGATCAATATCCTGGTGCGCAGACTTGGTCGATTCCATGACAGCCTGATGGCCTGCACCAGTCGCCAGAGGGAGGTCGCGACCATTTTGTGTGGCCTTGCGCTCGCCGGTCCCAGCCTGGACTGTAGGCTCACGCTCAAGCTGGAACTCTGGACCGTACTGAATTCCGAATGATTTGCCCTCGTTCTGGTCCCGTTTGGGGGCAAACACTACATCGACATTACTCTTCTCCTTCTTCTCCTTTCTATCCTTGGGGGTATCGTCATGATCATTATATCGTGAAGATTTTCGCTCATTATTATAGTTGGGAATAACAGCCTCGGGTTCCATCTCGCGGTATTCGCGTTCCCATTTCATGTTTCGTGCACGTTCTTTCTCCAATCTTTCATGTCGGTCTGTCTCGGTTTCAAAATCTTGCGCCCTCTTCTGTGCTCGCGCTTTCTGACGCTCAAGCTCTCTAAGCTTTTGCTCTTCAAGCTCCAGAGCTCTCTGGCGCTCGCGATCGAGTCGTTGTTGATACTCCCGATCGTCGCGATCGCGCTGCTGCTCATCGCGGTACTGGCGGCTATCCTTCTTTGAAGAAGAAGCCATAGCCACGCCAGCTGCTGCAGCAGCCGCAGCAAGACCACCGGCGGCAACTCCACTCCAGTCCTTTTCCTCGGGCTGTTCGGATCGTCGCCGGCTGTCATCTCTGCGCCTTGTTTCATCAACCTTCACAGCGTCGTAGACTTTCGAAGACACGGGTGTCTTAGGGACCGGCTGCTGCAACGGGACTTGTTGCAACGGGACTGGGGCGGGCCGGGCTGAAGGATCCTGTTGTGCGATGGGTGTCGAGAAACGACCTCCATCGTAACGGTTAGGGTCAGAATACGTGTCTCGCATCTGGATTGGTCCACCATTTCCGAAATTGGCAGAATCACGACGGTACGCAGCGGCTTCGGTTTCATCCCGGAATCCACATGGTGTGTTAATCGAGCCTCTTAGCGAGTTGTACGGTCCAAAAAGACGAGGGTCGACGATAGACCCCCTGTCCCCGTGGCGTCGATACTCTGGCGACGAGTCATAACCGTAACTAGATTGCCTTCGGTGGTCAGCCATACCGGCAGCGGCAGCGGCGCTTCCAGCGGCTGCTGCAGCACCGAGCGCAGGCTTAATCGACTCCGCAACGGTTCCATATGCAAGCTCTGAATCGGAAGCGGAGCCTACACCGTCACTGCTTGATGAGTCGTCCCCGTCCTCATCATCCGAAGCATCCTCCCAGTCATCATCATCGTCTGAAGATTCCACACGCTGCTTAGAACTGCTCGCGGTGCGACCATTCTTCTCCTTGCCATATCGAGAAGCCATGGCGGCACCGGCCGCGCCAGCGGCGAGTCCCATAGCAGCTGCTTTGCCTTTACCCTTACCTGATGCCTTGCGCGCCTGACGCTCCTCATCCTCCTTAGATCGACGTGCCAAATTAGATAGCTGCTGGCCGAGAGCCATGATCTCCTCGTCAGCAGTTTTCTTCTTCTTCGGAGTCAGTCGCGCAGCACGATCTGACCCTCCAGAGCTACGTCGCCGCCCATTGCTGGGGCCGGGGCCAGCTGCGGCGGCGGCGGCTCCGTAACCTTGGCCAGAGGCACGACTTTGACTTCGGGGGCTTAAGGTACGGCTCTTGGGTTGTTTCACATAGCCATTTCCATAGGCCAGATCGGAGTTTACAGAAGAAGAGGAAGAATTGCCAAAGTAAAGCACACGGCGCTTCTTGCTTTTCTTTCGGTGGAGGCGCTGTTTAACACGGTCCGAGGGCGCCTTGAAAAACGTGCCAAATACGCCACCATACTCTTTGGTGTCCTTAAATCGTGAGATATCTAGCAGCGACGTGGATGTATCGCTTGAGGACGAAAAGACACTTGAAGGTGTTTGCGGTCGTTGCGGATTCTGTTGCTGCTGGTAAGGACTATTATAACTAGGCATCGACTGAGGTGGCGCGTTGTAGTAGGGCTGCTGTTGTTGATAGTACTGATACTGGTGCGGCGGGTACTGTTGTGGCCGTGGTGGTAATGGCGGATTCTGCTGTGGTGACTGTTGGTACATTTGATACTGGTCATATCGTTGCGGATCGTACTGTCGCTGCTGGGTTGGCGATTGATACATTGGTGAATATGGTGGTTGTTGTTGTGGTGGTGGTTGCTGTGGCGGTTGCTGACGCGAGTACGAGCGTGAGTCTCCCTGATCTCCAGCTCTTGGAGTTAGATCGCGATCGCGAGACTCGTACCACCGGCGACGAGAACCAGAGCCCTCGGGATCCCGAGAGCGATCGTCTCGCTGCATTGCGCCGGTTTTACGGTCTACCGACGTTGCGAATTAGTCAGGTTTTGATTAAATTTTAAGGATGATGTTTTGATGGTGTTTTGATTTCGGGAACGGGAACGAGAAACGGGGACCTAAGCTCCAGCCTCCAGGCCTTTCCTTCATGGGGGGCCCCGTTTGTGTCTAGGTCGCGGCCCGCTAAACAGGCGGTGGCTGGGGTCGCACGTCGTTGGTCGAGATCCAGAGTTTAGGCGGGTCCTGAGATTCGATCTATGAGGCCCTTTTTTGCGCTGCGCTGACCTGACCTGACCTGACCTAACCTGGCTGAGCTGAGCTGAGGCCTTAGGTTTGTTTTTCCTTGGAAAGCACGGCAACTCGAGAGGTCTGGGCGTCAGTGCTGATCCGATCCTCCAAAAGCTTGACTTGACTTGGGCTACGTGTTTGTAGGGTATGGTATACGCTGTACAAGAAAGATATTAGATAGGCGAGATTGGGTTCGATTAAGTGGTGGCAAGTTGCGCGTTAAACGGTACAGTACGTTGTAAGAGTTAAAAAAGAGACAAAGCTTCAGGTCGCTCTACCAGCCAAGAGTATGCAAGAGTGGTCTGTTTATCAATGGCGTTGGGACTTTAATTAAAAACTGCTCCAACCTTCGGCATAATTAGTTAGAGGCCTCATTCAGGCCGCCACACATTGGTTGGCGCCCTCGTCATTACGTCCCCACTCCTCAAATATCCATTGCATTGCCAGCTGGCAAGTCATCTGCAGTTGAGCAATCACCTCACTCATGCAGTCGATCCGATACGTCTACCCTGTACAGTACTAAAAACTCGACGAGAATTCTTATCTGCATCGTAGGTATGTATCAAGCTGGTTGGATATGGGGAGAAATAAAAGTGTTTTCTTTGTACAAAATACACGCTTCCTTAGTACGAAGCTCTGTCTCCCACTATTCCAACTGCCGGATGTGCCAATGATTAGGCTGTCTTGTCTCACTCCGAGACTAACAAGCTGTCCGTCCCATCATTACCCGTTGACTAGAACAGTTGGAAACACACAATTTATTGACTCATGAAGTGTTACATTTATTTATCCTTCTCATATCACCATATATCCATTGCATTTCCTGGCTTACCGGTTTACCTTACACGTACACACCACCTTGTCCAAATATCGCATCCTCTCCATTTATTTATCTCACTAAACTCGATACCAACGCCAACAGACTTCATCCATAGTGTAATGTACCCTAAAACCTCAGCCCTATAGCCTAGAAAATACAAAGAACCCCAAAACAGTTCATTCATCGTGCCGTATGCTACATATCACCTACTAACTAAGGCAATGCTTTGCATTCAGTATCCGCTGACTACCTTAACCTTGACGTGCATCCCTTTAGCGGGCCGGGCCGTTACACCGCCCCGAATTTCCACATTCTTCTCGTCCATTTCCTCCGGATTCGCCAGCGAGAACTCGAAGCGACCGATCCACGCTGCCAGTAGACAAGCGAACTCAGCCTTTGCAAAGCTTGATCCGATGCAGCTCCGCGGCCCATGCAAGAAGGTCAGGAACGCGTAGTTGCTGCTCGCTCCCCCACTTGCGGCTTTGCGATCGGCACCACTTTTGCTCTCTCCCCCTGCCGAGAGCCACCTGTCCGGGTTGAACTGGTCTGCGTCTGGGCCCCAGAGATCGTGGTCGAAATGTGTTGCCCACGGTACTATGACAATACGGGTGCCGCGGCGGATCGGATGGCCGAGAATCGTAGTGTCGTAAGCAGCATCGCGCATGGTCAATGGCACAGGAGCGTAATACCGTAAAACTTCACTGCAGACTGCATTCAAATATGGCATGCGATCAATGTCGAGGCTGGTGATGTCCACATCTGAGTCCACAGATGGTAAACGCTCGCGCACTTCCTCCCTGAGCCTGGCCTGAATATCTTGGTGTCGTGAGAGCATGTAAATTGCCCAAGTCATGGCTGATGCTGTTGTCTCGTGTCCCGCAGCGAGAAATGTCATGAGCTGATCAACCAGGTTTTCGTCAGTAAAACCACCACTCTCGAGAGCTACAGATAGAATATCGACATCGGCTTGCTCCTTGTTGGCCATCTTCGCTTTCTTCTCCCGAATCAGGTCTCGACAAATTGCTCGAATATCGCTTGCAGCCTTGGCAATGTCCTCGTTTCGACGGAAAGGCAGCTTGGTGATAAACTCCATGGGAATGATCATACCAACGAAAGCAAGGATCTGTGCTTGGCGGGATGGCTTAAAAATCTTGCTGTACGTTTGCGCGAGCGTGTTATCCGGGTTCTGGATGGCGCCAAAGTCCCGTCCCATCCCAGCAAGGCCGATGATATCGAGGGTAGCTCGTGATGCCCAGCTCGATATCTCTACCTTTGTTTCTTCGTGTTGACTGAACTCTGCCATCATCGTTCGTGTCACCTCTCTAGCTTTGCTCCAGAATACCGGATATAAGTTCTTGATATGGCGAAAGGCAAATGCGGGTGTCAAGCTACGGCGCTGCATCTTGTGCTCCTCCCCCTCAGCAAGCAAGATGCCGACCCCAAGAATGCGGCCGATAGACCATCGAAAATGACTTGGCTTCGGGAAAGCATAGCTGTTGGTGACAAGAACCTCGGCCAATGCCTTAGGTGAGCTTACCATGACTCTCTCCTGGTTGAAGAAGCCACGGTAACAGATAAGTCCGTCATTCGGAATTTCAGAGGCCCTGAACGTTTGTCCGTCAGCAAATTACTTCGTACAATATGTTATAATCTAGGATGGGCATCCACTCACCATTGTCGCATCGGTACACCCGAAGGCTCGGCCATGATCTTCTTTGACTGTCCCATAAGCCAATGGTTGCCGGAAGGTCCAGGAAGATGTCGTAGCGGCGACACGAACAGCGGATATATCCATACTGCCCAGACGCCCCAAACAGTGAGTCCAGCAAACCAAAGAACTGAAAAACGCCCCAAGAGCTGGGACCGAGACCAGTTGTCCTGCGCCCAAGCGAGTGATAGCGTGCTTACAGCAGAAGTCGCCGTGATGATATTCCACGGCAGGCCCATGATAACCCAAACTCAGCCTTTTGCACTGGGAGGATTGACAGTCAAGTTACGTGTACAAACGTCGAGTATAGGCAAACATCTGCAATGGGCGGGTGTTGCGCGTCTTTAACCTAAGACCACGGGGTACGGAGACAGGGGAATCGTATATAAGCGATTCGCCTATCTTACATGTGGTGGGGATGCTCCGAATCTCTAGTACCATGCGTACGGATACCGTAGGTTCCAAGACTCGAGTCGTCAGAGACATATGAATGGATGCCTCGGACTGGCAGCACATGGCCCCGAACCGGTCGTCAATATTGCACCGTGCCGTTCCAACGGGCATCATCGATGGCATAACACCCTCCGGTCTTGGTTGCGGACGTGCCAGCGCTAGTTCTATTCTAGTATCGCTTGCGGAGAATGGGCCAGGCGTTTCATTTAGCCCCACGGAACGAGCTAGGGTCTTGGAAGCACAGCACAGCTGTTCCAAGAATTACTTTGTCAACACGCTGATTTGTTTGTTTGTGTCTTGTCTTTCATTCGATATTATCGCTGAGTTCGCTACGGTAATAGGTCACTAGTTTGATACTGTAGTGATCCTTCAGTCTTGTCATTGCGCCCCATGAAACCGCTTCCAATATCCGTCCGTATCCGTAAGTTCGTGGCCCATACAAAAGCAACCAGAAACACCTCCTAAAAATCCGTCATCTTGTGCAATTTCAACCATAAGTTTGCTACAAACTCAACGCCAAACCGTGTTATATGCTGTCCTCGTATATTTCTGCCGCGGGAATTCCCATATTGCGCCCGCTCAGCATGTGACAAGAGGCCAGTCTGTGCTTCCTCCTATTCAGCCTATTGCCTCAAATACGTCCTGCACACATTGCTCCAGTCATCTGGCTGGCTGATCACCTATTAGAAAACCGTGAACGTTGTTGATCTCGCCGACGCGCTACCACCTATGGCTGGAATGGTAAGGCATGTCTGGTGCGGTTTCTTGGTTCCCCAAGCCTTCATAGGGCGAACCAATCTGCGCTTGCAGAGGGTTCCGAAGGGTTCTGGCTCTCGGATGTTGATCCTGCGCCTCCTGTGCAGGATATGGAGATAGTTCTGGTAAGACAGCAGGAGGCAATTGAGGTTCTGTGCTGCGATCTTGGACTGGAGTCAACACCACATCCGATTGGGTCCGACCCCGCCCCCATTCCTGGGCTTGTCTTGCAGCCGGCAATTGTTCAGATTGCGGTCGTATAGAGGGTAGCTCGACAGAAGTTGCAGTGGGCCGTGAAGTCGTTTCCACTGAAGCTGATCGGTTGCGGGATTCAGGCAAGGGTAAAGCATCATGCGTATTTGAATTATTGTGTCGCGCGCGGGTGCGGCGGTGCTGGTCTTCACCTCCTTCTCTCGGTGGTGATCTTCTCGGAGCTGGTGCAGAGTGTCGAGTCGAGGGGTCAATTAGTCGATCTGCAGCTCTAAGACGCACTAGAATCTCATCTGGTAGTTCATGAGCTACCATACTGTTAATCTATTAGCTGATTCCTTGAGTCGATGCTCCACGAGCTGGTATCTTTACGCACCCAGGAGGGAGATTAATGGCTCTGGACCTCATGAGATTCATGAATGCCCTGGCAGAATGGCTGGTCTGTGTCTTTGGTTCTGCGTGAAGCTTGTCTCGACAATAGGGACAGCTATCAGAATCTTCGAACCATTTTTTGATGCAATGGTCGCCAAAGATATGGCCGCATTTCGGCAAGCGGAGGGGGGCTTCGTTAATGCCCTCGGGAGTTTCAACACCGTAATCATTATAACAAATGACGCAACCTGAAAACCATCAGCCTTTACCTCACCTCAAACCCGAGGAACTTCTCACTTCTGTCTGCTTCAGGCAAATCTTCAAGCTTGACACTCTGAAGTGATCGGAGTGTGATTTTGGAAGCTACCATCTTGGTTGACACGGAGCCTCTAGCAAGTTGCATTTGTCGGATGAAGAGCTCCTCCGCCTCGGGGGAGGAATCGGAACCACCTGGACTGTGGAGTACGTAGTCTGGAGGGCCAAAGTATCCTTCGTCCTCGTCTTCACGCCCGACTTCTGTCGCCATGGTGCGTGATGATGCTGGCCTGCGTTGTCGCGGATGTGATCTACGGAATCCAGACGAGGGAGGGGCGGGTCCTAGAGGAAAACATCAGCATTTGCCAGCCGTGCACAAAACAAGCAGGGTTTCGCAAACCCGCAGCTTGGTGTTACTGAAAAAAGAAGAATCGATGTATTGGCAGAATTGGGACGGGCTTACTGTTAGGGGAGGGGATACCACCAAAACCTCTGGTCGCTATAGAGGCAGTTGAAAGATGATTCCGCCTTGTTGATGCTGGGTAATATGGGTGAGGTGGCTGAGGGGCTGGTACAAAATGTGGGAAATAAGGGCCGTTATGGTTGTGGCCAAAGTTGTTTGCTCCAGAATCGGCATATGCATAGTTGGAGCGATGCATTGAATTGACTTCCGGACCCGGCATATTTGGACCTGGCACAGGTGACTGCCACTCCATAGATGTGCTACCAGGAATTTGGTTTGCGAAAGCTGCGTCGTGATTGTGATTGCCAGTGCTTGCAGGTATTGGCGGAACGGGGAGCGGCATACTGCTGCGATACGACTGAGGACGGCTATTCAACCGTGGTGATATTGGCCCATGCATGCTACCTGCAAATGAACCGGAAGAAGGCAGGCCTTGGAGAGGTGGTAACATAGCTGCATGGTGGCCGTAGGGATCCGGGCCAGAGCCAGGCGCAGGTGGTCCAACATGATGATGCGAATAAAGGTGAGGTAAGCTCGGGTTTTGTGCTGGCCATGGGTAAGGAACTGGGTTTTGTGACTGTGGATGAGGTGCCCAGTGGCTCGAGGCAGAATGCACTGGATCGTAGTGACCGGTAGACCGGTGGTGACCGCTCGATAAGATATAGTTCATAGGATCCATTCCGGACAAAATGGGCTGGATTTGATGCGAGATCGACCTAGTTCTGGCTCACTGAGGGAGCGAGTCGCCCACAGAACAAGCCCACCTGCAGCTTGGTGAAGCTTCAAAGGTGAGTATAACCGTGGTGAGCAGGTATGACTTTGCTAGGTCTCAAACAGCACGTAGTTTGGGGAGCAAGACGGGCGGAAGACTGATTGCACAAAGGCCCACGTAAGAGGTGGATGGGTATGTGTATTCGTATTATATCAGTGTTGGACTAGTACTATTGGTAGCACGCTGCAGTCATAGAGCGGTGATCGGGGGACGCAGAAAGGTTGTGGTCATGAGACCTAGCACCCCGGACGCCGAAGCAGGGCAAGTAGACGGATATTTGTTGGAGAGAAGAGTGAAATTGAGAGCAAGAACAAGAGTGGGAACAAGAGCGAGGACCAGAGAACGAAAGTTGGCCGCGGAGTAGGCTAGACAGGGCGAGAGAGACAGAGACTTGAGATGAGAGACTGAGAGCGGCTAGGTGTGAATATGACTATCAGTATATGCGTATGATTTGATTGATGATGAGGGGCAGTCGTTCGTTATCGGATATTTGCGATAACGCCGATGACGACGTAGTTTCAACTCTAGCGGCGGCGTACTGCGACAATACGATGGTGAGGCGGGGGTTGTCTGGTAATTGGGCCAAGGTGCGTTTGCGTTTGCGTCTTTGAAGTCGACCACAGAGGGAGAAAGAGTGGAAGAGGGGGAATAAAAACGAAGACAGAAGAGATGGAGGGATAATATGGCAATAAAATGGTGTGGAGGACAGAAGAGCTTGAGTAAGAGACAATAAAATGCAAAGAATAAAGCGAATGCCACGTCTTGTACGAATGAGATCAGACCAGACCAGACCAGACTCCCCTACAGTGACTAGGACCAGGCGATGGACGGACGAGAGAGTGAGTGGTGATGCTGTGGGTTGATTGCAGGGACAGGAAAGGTCAGGACAGGACGAGACAAGACAGGCTTGGGTTGGGGTGGAATTAAAATGTAGCCCGGTCAGTAGGAGGAGGAGGAGGCAGGTAAACTACCCGTGCAGCGCAGTGCGGTGCAGTGATGGAAGGTACGATATGGCGTCTTTGTCCGTCTGCGCAATGTCTTGCACGATCTGACTTTGTCCAGTCCAGACTACGGCAGGCAAGGGAAAGAGGCCGGTCTAGGCTGAACCTGCCTAAGAGGATGCGGTCCAGAGTTTTGTGTTAAGCTCCAGGCTGGATTGAGTCACGACAAAGCGGTTCAGACAAGGCGAGACAAAATACCAAGATATAGGTGGAATTAATTGATGGGAAAACTTTCACGGGCGTCGCCTTGTTAAAACCGGGGGCGTTAGTCACTACAGTCGGAGGCAGCAGCAGAAATGTCGTGGAAAAGTGCAAATGCAGGACTGGGCATATGTGAGGTAGGTAGGTAGGTAGGTAGGTAAGATATTGGAACCTGGCGGGGGAAAAAAGAGAGAGACGAAATGACCTTGAGTAAGTAAGTGGTAACCTGGCTGGGCCCCAATGGTCGACGTTTGCAGGCGTACGAGGCGTTTAGGTAGTGTAGCAAAGAACAAAATGAATCCAACCTTAGCTACCCGATCTTGCCTGGCTGAGGACGGTACCTACAAATCACACAATACAGGTCAGATTCGGGTTACGGAAGGGGGCGTGAAAACGGAATGGGCAGTAATAAGAGAGGGGAAGACAGAGTGAGTGATATGGAGAGAGAGCGAGAGCCTTGTTTTTTTCTTGTTTAGTATTTATTCAACCTGGCGCATTTATTCTCCAACCAGAGGGGAAATGGAAGAATGAGCGTGGTAAACCCTGACTGGACTGGCGGAGCAGTTCATTCACCAAATACATGACAGGCCTACCGAATGTTGCATTGACAGCAAGTCAGTCAGTCAGTCGCGCAGATGGAACATGATGATCAGATTTCCACTTGCAACTCAAAATGTGCCGAAAGGCCGACCGACCGCCCCCTTGTCGTTCGTTAATCAATGTACGTACGTGGGAAAGTTATCAATGCGGGACTGGAAGGGAATGATTGACGAAACGAACTAAATAGGATGGCGGAGTTATGTAGTATGGTAGGTATGATAAGCGTAATGGCCGAGAATGGATCATCGAGAATGGGTGTTATTAACAAAATGTGATTGTACATACGTGGAGATTGGAAATTATAATATGAGAAGAAAATAAACAAACTCGCATGTGTTTACATTCACTGCCTAACCTCCCCAATATATCTAAGTAAACAAGACGTAAAAATGGGGGTCGACTCTGTTGATGACCAGAAAAAAACAGAGTTACACTCTGCAGCATACCAAAAAGAACATCCCACCCGACTATCCCACTATTTCCATGCTTCGGATAGTACCTCCACTTCCAAGAACGCAACATGTCCGAGCCAAAAGAGAGAGTCAGTCTTCCTGATTCATGTCCACGGTAACCTATGGTCATGGATAGGCACGGTCATGTGCAGACAAAAAAGTCTAGCCGCCAACAACTCAGCCGGCTGCATGAGGTGCGCAGGCAGGGTAGGGGAAAAAAAAACATCAAGGGGTCAAAGCCCGATAGGACAAAGTCCCCTTCAGCCAGCCAGCCAGCCCAAGCCGGCACAACCCCGATAAGTATAGTACCTAGGTAGGTAGCCAATGATTATCGATCGAACAGCAAGCAATTGGAGCCAGCGCACGGAGAAACCAACACAAGCCTAATGGTCACTGATAATTGTTTTCTAGCTTCAATGTGCACATGATGTGACGAAGTAGGGTAGGTAGGTAAGTAAAGTATCTAGTAGAGGCTATGATGGATGTCATGGCAAAGCCTGATGATTGGACAGCTGGAACAAACCAGTCCAAGGATTGGAGTTAACTTTAGGTTGGCGCGTGTGGGCCTGAGCCTTTAGATGACTCCACAGTGGAAGACCGCTGTAAGTAGCCCGGACATTCAATGGTTCCAGGTCTATTCCATTATATTCACCTGAGGAACAAAATCAATCAACAGCGTGGTGACGGCGTTCCGCAATGATGCACCCGATTCAGCTGACCATATCGTTCCAAGCATGACACAGAAGCGGAATACTTTTAATCACCATGCGTTCTTATCTCGGAGATCATTGAAGAGCAGAACCATAGGTATAGTAAGCAGCATCTAAGATACAGTAAAACATTCCACCAACACACTTACTGTTTGCATCATGTACGACAAAATACCTTACGCAGAGGTCATCAAGGTTAGTAAATATACGGAATATCGAACAGGCAAAACAAATTCAATTGAGTCTCCCATATTGATAGGTCTTGCTGGCTGCGTAAAACCGTCATCTTCATCAGCACCATGATGGCTCAGCCAGAAACATGATCCATCATGTGAGCGTCCACCACATCACATCACATCACATTCGGTACCCATGATAGCACCTCACACAGAGGCCCACACCTATCGCCGAGAAGAGCCAAGTAAAAAAACGACTAAACGATCTCGTATTTTGGTTTCAGACGAGAACCATGACTACAGAACTCCATTACGAAGAGGCACAACTCGGACCAACCTTAGCCATCGTCAACCTTGCGTTCCTCTGACGTTCCCCATCTCCCAAGCCAAGAAACCAGAATACCTAAGTTACCCCCTCCGAAACCCAAAATCCATTTTCAAGCCCAGCTGCAGGCATTCGATATGTCGTCGCAGTATGTATCCGTACAAATAAGCAGGAAACCTGCATAATCACATAAACAGGGTCCAACCAAAGCTATCCGAATTCAGCAATGTCACTTTTCACACAAAAGTCTGACTGCTTGCCTACGTCGTTGCGCACAAAGTATCGTACTGACATAGTACTACCCAATGTATGTATCAATAAATGATTGAATGACCCATCACGCCTGGTCTGCTCGTCATAGTTTCCATTTGGCATTGATATCCTTTTCCGAACTCTCCTGCATTAAATCACAAAAAGACAATTGCTCAGCCCAGCCACAAGAGAATATTATGCCATGAATACAGCACAGCATAAGAGAACCTACACAATAGCAATACCGAGTGAGCAATTCCATTGTCTCAAATCGCCACTGTGTAATCAACAGTTGCAAATGTTCCATCTCTAGAAGCCTCTCTGTTAGGCTGTACTCTGCTCTATGAACCAACCTCCCAAGCAGTCATATCCGAATGAGAGGTGACAAAGTGGCTCAATACCCGAAACTCTGTCTCTGAAAACATCCAAGGGGCCGACATTTCGAGATCCTCGTATCTATCTCACAGGCAACTCATGTAACAATTACAGCTTCTTGCATGTTGTTGAGATTGTAGCAACTGAGCACACGATCATCCTCGGTTGACATTCTTCTTATGCACTTTCCAAGTTGTCCATCCACACTCTAATCGGATTTCCAATCCTCATGCCGCTCCGAATGTCTGGTGATTGCCCACATGTCTCGAGAGCCAACAACTGCAACCACTTTAATCCGCAAAACGAATCAGCTCCAACATCAGCCAGAGCCCCAAATATCGGGTTGATTCTTGTTTGAATATCATTGGACCATTCGCTTGTCACCCGGATCTGCAATAAGTCAACTTCGAGGCTGCCGAGAGTCTTGTAGCACCCAAACATTTTATTCGTTGTCTCATTTGTTTAAATCGCAATGGCAATTATCACACTCGGACCATTCACCTCTTTGGGCATTTTTATGCTTATTTCCTATTCTGATTCTTTGCCCGGCCTCGGCTCCATAGCTCGGAACAGCGCACAGCTGATACATAAATGACCCTTTCCCCGGGCACGACATGTGGGAGCATCAAAGCATGCGTCAATGCAGTAACCTTGCGATGTCTCCTAAGTTTGGAAATATACTTCGACTACCCTGCTTTGTCCCATGGCGGAGCAGGGCCTCATTGCCATGCTGAACGAGACAAGCCCGACACATGCATCTGTTTCACGCCTTGTTAATAAAAAATTTAGATAATGCCGCCAACATTTGCGATATTTTTCCATCGAACCCTTCAACCCGGCTTACAGCGGCTTCTGCTCGGTCCCGAATGTTGGTACGTGCAGCAAGCATACAGCAATGCCTCCACCACCGACTCGGAGGTGACACTGCAGCTAGGACTCATTTCATTCAGAGCCCGGGACGCGGAAGAAATCTGGCCTCTGTGAAGTTTGCTTACGCCCAAGTAGCCTGGTCTCATTTCTTAGGCAGACGATACTTGCCGCCAGCTAGCTCCAACTTATTCTCCGCCACCTTTTCTGCCAGAAACTCCTGCAGCTCTTCATTAGTCCACGAACAGCCGTCGGGAATCAGCATCTTCATCATCATCAACATCTGGCCAAGTGGCATAGTTGGAGCAGAATTCGTCAACATGCCAACAATGAACTGCCAGTACACGGTACGCCGCTCCTGCTCCTTGGTATCGATCTTGGGCTTGCGCGGTGATGGTTGGCCACCATCAGCATCCTGCCCATCGTCAGAGGCAGCTGCGTCTCCGGCCTGACCTTCGTCGTCTAGTTGCTCCAAGACCATGTAAGTTTGGTTACCAACGTCACGAATTACTCGCTTAGAAACCCAAAACTTGAGGGCAAGCTCAAGGAGGTCCTCATCAATCATGAGCTGTTGCCATATTCCATTGAAAGTTCGCTGCGTCGGACCGGACTCGCCTTCGTTGTTCTCATCCTGGAACGCGTAGATGACTGCAGCTTCGTAGGTCTTACATTCAAGCTCCACCGACCGATCTTCAAAGTCAAGTTTGACAGTTGCTGATCCCAATTGGTCCAGCCAGTTAAGCTTTCGCGAGGTCTTAAGGCGCTCGAATCCTTGCTCATATTTACTTTGCATTTCTGCAACAGGTGCCGGTACTGTGAAGGGGTCTTTGGGTAGACTAGGCCAGAATAGTCGCGATAGAATCTTGGAGTGATACGTAAGAGCTCCAGGCTCGTTCGAAGTTTGCCGGATGTTTTTGACTAAAACCGCATCGACTCTCTTCGAGTCTTGGATATCCTTCATCATGACATCGCAGTTCTGTAGAGCACTCTCACCGAACCGCTTCTTAAGAAGGCTCAATACCTTTGTCTCTTGTAGAAAGGTTGCCTGGTTCGAGAGAAGCCGCTCCGCGATGATCAGCTGGAACTCTTTGATAAAGATATCCTGGGAACCGAGCGCGTTTATAAGAGTGCCGATGACATCCTCATTTCTAGGCCTCTTATAGTTCACACCTGCGTCTACAGGGTCAGGGACCCAGGTCATATCGTTCCAATCGAGGTCCTCGTCTTCAACCTGGCGCCGCTGTTGCTGGGATGCGGCGTTGAGTAGTACTGCTAGCTCCGCCAGCTTTGCTTTTCCTTCCCCTGTTTCAGCATCAGTGGGATTAGAAAGCAGGCCACCAACGACAATGCGAATAGCATCATCCCTTTGACAAAGGTACAACTGTAGAGCATGAACAACCCGATCAAGAAGTACCTTAGAATGGTCCAGTGCATGGAATGTCCTTATCATAGAGATGTATGTTTGGAGAATATCTGAGGTCGATCTGCCAGGGTGAAGAAGTCGCTTCTGTAGGGCTACGGAGAAGGTGTCAGTCAATTGAAGACGACGCTGTGGTGTTGTGACGGCGAGACGAAGGTCTTCGAGCCCGCCTCTGCTTTCAGGCCAGTTCAAGGCAATGTCGAATAGCTCCTGAATTCGAAGTGTTGCAAGGCGTCCTATGGCAATATCTTTCCAACATTCGACATCACTCCATGCGATATGTGTTTCGAGGCGGCTGAAGACTTCGACAGCAAGACGCCCATATTGGTTTTCAACCCAATCAGAAAGATGACCTAGACAACCCGAAGTGATGTTGGCAGATGGCATTGCCGACTGCTCTGGTGCTCTCCATACCCCTGAATATGATGTGTGAATGAAGTCTTTCATACTGGCATCCATGATTTCTGCAAACAGTACCTGAAACTTCTCTCCCACGAGACCAACGTTTTTCAGAGACTCGAGGAGACCTAATAGCTCTTTGCGAGCTGCTGAATCGTCTCCTTGTGACTCTGAAAATGATGCAGACCCATCATAACGCCTCCCTATGCCAAGATTGAGACGGATAAGGCGATGCAAGACACTGGTCAGGGCATTCGTCAAGCCTTGATTGAGAGAATTGCCTATGATGGCATGCAGATCTCGACGGAATTTCGAAAATGCTGCATTTGAGGAAGCATCATCCTCGTAGCCTTGCACGATAAGAGTCAAACCCCAGAGGTACTGTCTATGAGCTGCCTCAAGAGTTGAGATGCTCGAAAGCAACACTTGTGTCTGGTCATCCTGGCTGGCGCAAGCAGCCAACAGAGGCATGACATGGTGAACAAAGTGTTGGCGAACCTGATGCGTATGCCATAGCAGGATGTCTTCTGTGTGAGCTGCGCCAGGCAAGGAGCGGCTAGGGTAGAGAAGCAGGGCGAGAGAATCGCGAACATCTAAGTCGACGTCCTGCGACGCTGGCGGTAAGGTCCCAAAGGAGTCTTCCACAGCCACTGAAGTCGGTAGCTGTATCTTGGAAGTGACCACATGCCACGCCCGGTCCCACCTCACTTGGTCATCGGCATGATGGAGAGTCTCATGAAAGAGCGGCGGCGGTGGTGGTGGGGGAGCATGTTGAGATGACGACGCGTGGGGACCTCCAAAGGCAGCACCTTGATCCGTGAAGGCAGATGTGGGCGTTGAGCGAGGCGTGGGCGATGAGATGTCGGTCTGAAAAACGGACCGGAAGACCTTTTGCTTGCGTGCCCGATATCTTGACGCTGTCATGGCCATTTTGGCATGGTGAAGTGTGGTCTAGGCAGGGTGTGAGAATGTCAACAAAAGACTTGTTGTGGTCGTTGCTAGGACGTGTGGATAATCGAAGAACAGGTGAGAGACCCGCACAGGGTGATTGCCGTTTATGTGACATGCTGACATGCACCTTTCATTGTGGAGTAGAATGACGGGCCGCACTCCTTCGACACATCCGGCAATGACCCACCCGAAGAAGGTGAAGGGCGGCCGACTCACTTACACGAAATACCATATTGAGTTTAGAGGGACCCAGTAGAACGAACTACCTAATCGAGTCGAATTGAACCTACAATCGGACAAATACGCGGACACATACAGAGTATCTTACCAGAGCCCTTTTTTTTTTCATCTGCTGCTGCGGCTGTTTACTTCGTTTCAGATAAGGAATGAGGCTTAATCCGACTTTCTTTCGGGCGTTTCACCAGCTGATGTTTTGACCAAAGCGCTGGACTTACCAAGACACACACACACACCTCCATCTTTAAGTCTTACTAGGACAAGACAGCTTCTAGAGATTAACCTTCATGTCGGCAGTTTCGATGTCAGATCTTGTTGTTCGGTCCGTGACTCCACTGGAAGGATTTAAAATTGAAGTACGTGCGAAAGAGTAAGGCAGACTGGCACTGACTGACTGCTAAAAATTTGTGTCAAGTTTCATCACGACTCAGCCACAAAGGATCGAATAGCTATATCACAGTCAGTCTTGCTTTGCTTCAGGGGGAGTGAGCACAATACAATGCTACAGTATGGATACATACATCCTTACAGATCACATCCTGGTTGGGGAGAATTAAGCTAAGGATACTCATCAGGGGCGCAGTTTTGGCGAAAGTAAAATCATGTCCGACTCGGCCGATGCATACCACTGGTCCGGCTCCGAATCATGGAGACGTATAACCGCAGATCTTCCACGGATTAAGAGCTCCAGCCGAGATCGCCTCATCCACTTTAGTGGTGAAGACGTACAGCAGCAAATCGAGACTCTGGTCTGGATTTGGCTCGATCAAGTCCTGCTGGGTACTGCTTGCTAGAGTGCCTGTCCTTGTCTGGTGGCATATGTATGCTATGTAGTAGGTACTGTACAAGCCCAGCTACCAGACTATCCGGATGGAGCAGGCCAAAAAGATCCGGTCGGATAATAGGGAAGCGAATGATCGTGTCGCTTATTTTGTCCTGACTTGTCCTTCTTGGCTTTGTCCGGGCTTGACCTTGGCGAGTCTGCCTAGCAGGAGTTCAGACCGTTCAACCGGGTCGGGGAAATTAGTTAGCCTGTTTACGCGCAGGGTACTCCGTATAGATAGAATCATCACGGCATTTTCCGTTTATTAGTCTAGTAGTAGCACTTAATATACCTAGCCCACTTGAGTTCGCCGAGACACCTTGTTAAAGGAAAGGCGGGTGGTATGGATGGTACGTACTTATGCTGTCTGGTAAGTGTCAATCGAATCAGATACTCGTGGGTGATACGATAGGAAAGGAAAAAGGTATGTAACGTTGCTGCAATATCCAGTTTATCGGGATTGAATTGTACATAGAATCCCCATAATCTGGGAAAGCCTCATGCCGGTTCATTGTTTGCGGTCTGTGTGTTGCTGTGTACCTGCATCCGAATGGACGGTAAAGAGAGAAAAACACGGGAACAGCTCCTATTCTTGCTCCCAACTCCGTGGTATTCCCCCCTTATCGGGTCGAGTCAATGCTAATCTACGCATATCCACCTCCACGTTTGGATTATATTATTCTGGATTCGACACTAGATGCCGGGTTTCCCAGCCCTACCCAGAGAGCTGTTATGCCTTGCCGTCGTTCTCAGGGTCGCAATCTGCAACGGTTTATGCCTGGCCTTGAGATCCTTCGAGTCTTCACTGCTGGCTGTATCCTGTTACTTGTGGCGTTGAGCGCCAGGGTCAAAAGTATGTATAGCATTGCGTGAAAAAAGTAAATCAGCTAGATTCAGCCTAGGAAAACCGGGTTCTCGAATGATAGCAACATCTCCCGCCTAAACTGTCCAGGATGGAGCGTCCTCTACATACCTAGTAGGTGGTCCCAGGCACGTTTTCATACTGAGGTCTACCCGTACAGGACCTAGGTCAAGTAGTCACAGTGAGCTATCTGAAAAAGGAAGGAAACATGACCCGATGAGCCAGAGTCTTTTGTTCGCATTGACGATCCGATCCACTGTGCCGCTCATTGGGTGACCCATCGGTGTGGTCACACACGGTTTCGATCGCTGCAGCACCTCAGTCACCACAGGTGATGGACCACGTACTAACGTAGGTGCATACCTCGTAAGGTGCTGTAGGTATGGAAGTGTACAGTATACGTGCAAGCAATACAGGAGGGCAAAAGAAACTACAGAGTAACATCGGTACCGTTCAATGCTACGATAATGATAAATTATTGGGGGCTGTGGCGTCATGAACAGGCAAATTGAGATTGTTTTCCGGTTTCCCGCCAGATTTACCCTGATTCATCAACAACTATAAACGAGGTCAGCTATGAATCGCGACACTGTATGTATGTAGATGGATGTGAGTAATATCGTGGATTCTTGAACAATGGGCCCGACGGTGAGGATACTGAGAAAACATCCATCCCTACGCTCGGGAGAAAAGTACATACCTGACCTCCCCCACTGTAATTTAGCCCTACAACAGCGGAAGGGATTCTATCCGTACCACACTAGGAATTACCTTCCATGCCATCTATCCCAGTTAAAAAACAGTCCAAGTGGGTGGGTGTTGAGAAGGATAATTAGAGTATCGACCGAGCCTATTTCTTTTCTTCTTTCTGTTACCAGTCATTCCCACCCTATTCCCTTAATCAATATCCATCGCGGGCGCTGATACTGGTACTAGCACTGGTGCTGGTGGCTTGTGCTAATGGATGTTTCTAAGCAGGGTACTACTCGACTCAGATTGTGCCAGAAGATGAGTTGAGTGTTCCAGAAACCATGTGGCTGGCCTTCACCCCGTTTCATGAGAAGATCCCATGCAATGCATGCACATGCCAATGCCATGGTAATCTGTCGTGGGGGTGCACCAACGGTGACATGTTCAAGGGTAGGAGTACAATTATCAAAAAGGGCAGAAGGATAAAAGCCACCCCACGCAACCTGTACAAGGGGAAGGGGGGGCGCGCTTCTTTCATTTCCATGGGTCGCTTGCCCTGACTGAGACCAAGCCTGAGCCCTGCTGGGCGGACGATAATGGTTGCGCCGGTCGGCCGTTGGGACCGACTCGATCCGTACTACCATTCGTCAACTGACGCCGGGGGGACGTTGCAAATCTTCCGTCTTTTTGTCCAAGTCTGTTTTCGGGGGCCCTTGTTTTCGGGGCCGAGGCGGCGTCGGATACGGGCCTACGGTATAATAACTCTACCGGTCTCCGAGAACCATGTCAACCAATAGATAGTTGCTAGTACCTACCGACTACTACTTCTCCTTCTTCGTCTCTCTGCAGAAACTCAATCCAATTCAACAACTCTTCCAAAACCCAGTCAGTCTTGTCCCCTACGGCACCTGTAAACATAACGGTTCAGCATGAGAGTGGCAGTACTGATCCTTCGGTCTTATATCACTCACTGCAGCCCACAGTAGCTGCACCCTGCTATTTGCAGCGCGGCTGTGCTGACAACCCATTTCTCGTCGTTTAGTCCAGTATTGTATGTAACCGACAGTAGCATCCAGTAAGAAACGAGGTACGTACTGCTCAGCTAGGTAGACATGGCAGGGATGGGCCTGAGTGCCGCGACGATCATTTTCTTCCCACTCGAATGGCCTGCCTTGCCCAGCAGTCTGGGGCATCCTATCCTTTCTGGACGGTGGTAGGCCCTGTTTCAAATCAATCCTCTCGTTCGATTCTTGCATGCTCAATTTGCCAAGCCATTCCCCAGTCTAGTCCTCTTGGATCAGCCACGTAGGTCCTGTACGTACTGTACCTAGTAAAGAGTAGGTACCTAGGTACCCTGCCCTACGACCGACTGGCAAAGCTAGACGCTAAAATGCTTTTCAACTGCTTCCATACTGTACAATCGTGCTGTACTCTAATTTAGCACGTCCCTCAACCGGCACAACCCAACTGGTGCCCTTAGCTACCCATTTCGCCGAACCTCACAGTAGTAGCAAAACAAAGCCTTTCTTAATTCGTGTGTGTATCGAGATTTCAAATTCCATGGCAAAAGCCTTGTTTGTTTGTTTGTTGTAGAACAGCACAGTATTGCTAGCCCTATCTAGGTAGTGTATCAAGAAATATTTGTAACATGAAAGGGGCAAAGAAAATGCAACACAAGTCCATACCAACATCTTGTATGGGGGGTATTGCTGAGAAGAGAGAGCACCGAATCTTGCTCAAAACAAACTCCGCAACCAATATGCTCCAGAGGCGATCCAATATTTTGCATGTCCTTGCCTCGGCGGACATCCGTCCCAACATGTTTCATGATGCGTACCATATCTGGTCGCCCTGCACCTGTCAACAACACCGACCATCTCATCTAGGTTGATTGTGAGATAAAAACCAAAGGCTAAAACCATTCCGTGTATCCTCCCAAAGCCTTGTATCCATCCAGTAACCCAAAAACATACAACGCCGGTCCATTCGAGCATCGCTAAGACGACGGTAGTCGTGTGCGAATGGTAAGCAGCTAACGCCCAGTAAAACTCAGTTCGAGGCTGAGCTTCCAAATGTCCAAGTAGTAATAGCATGAGGCATGCTTTTTGTTTTGTTTTGTAAGCCTATACCTCACGAGTTTCGTCGACCTTTGCACTTGTCGTGTAGGAGATGTCCATTTCGTGCAGTAGTTCTCGTAAACTCAGCTCCGCAGTTGGGACATGATGCTTTGGCGGCTTGTCCAGATTTCTCTCGCTGGTGTCGTAACAAGTTGCTGAATGTCGAAAATTGTCGCCCGTTACACCCATGTTCCCAGCATCGTGGCTTCGGTCGGCTTTGCACCACTCTCACATGTCCCGCGTCTTGCGAGTTTGCGCTTCCGGGTCCCATAACAGTTGGCACCTGGTACATAAAACCAACATCCTGACCAACAGGTACCGGCGGTGATCGAGCGCTGTCTTAAGTTAGATATAATAATTAGACATGTGAAGACCAGTAGCGTACCTATACTGATTGGATCCGGCGTAAACAGAGGCATAATCTACAGGCATGTTGTAGTTGGGTTGTCTATCGCAGATTAGCATGGTCCGGGCGTCACCCTATCTATGCAGGGGTCTTACAAGCTTTGTGGGTAAGTGGTAGGGTATACCGGTGCCGACGGCGGTTGCTGGTCGTCCAGAGTCGGGCTGTAAGACTGCATGTATGTTGAACTACTCATTGAAGTTGGAGTGTCGCTCATAAGGGTTACGGGCGCAGGAGCCGTAGTATAGGTTGGAATGCTTAGGGCAGTCGTCGTGCTGGGGAGTCCCATTGCTGTCGATGAGGAATCGGCATAGGGATTGCTGTTGGAGCGGCGCATCCTGTTCACAAGCCTCGAGTCTCGGCGTGCCCTGTCTGATTGTCGCTTTACTTCTCTCTGGTCCGTCGAAAGAGAGAAACGCGGGGGGCTCGATGTCACTGATCTTGACTGCGGTGAAACATGTCCCATTGAAGACAGTCCAGGACTGAGCAAGCTGCTTCCAGAGGCGCCCGAGTCGAGAGGGCCTGCAAAGTTGTCGGTTAGTAACATGAGGGAGAAAGGAAGGTGAGTGTAACGAACCTGGCCATGTAAAGGATGATCTTGGTCCCATGGTGAAAGCAGGATCGAACTGAAGAGCGAGAGTACTTAAAAGAAGGTGTTAGCGCCTGTCTAAAATATTTGGGTATAGGATCATAGTACCTCATGCTGGTAGACCTTCCTGTAGGGCGGGTACCTGATGTTAAGTGTCGGTGGTCCTGTTGTGAATGGAGGAGAGATGACCTAGGCCCCTCATGCAGTTGGTCCGAATGATTCCAGGTTGAGTCAACACCGGTTGAAGCCAATGTTGGAAACTGAGAATAGGACTGAGAGGCAGGTGTGGGTAGATAAGAAGACTCGGCGGCTGGCGTGTTGAGGTAGGGGGTGGATGATGAGTAATGGTTTGGCGAGGAGACCGGAGGCTGATGGGATAGTCCAAGTGTGTGAGTCTGTGGCGAGGTACTGATGTTTGAGCCGAGTACAAACTCTCCACTAACAGAGACTCGACTACTGACAATAGACCTGGCGCGCGGTGAGCTCGAGTTGTCACAGTTTTCATCTGCTAAGGTCGAGTCCATCTTGACTGAGGATGGAGGGGATGGGGGAAAGTAAAGAGGCTCGGATTGAGACATACGGAAAAGCAAAGAGCTATGAAGCCGATGATAAAGTATTGGGAGTTGTTGATGTGAGGTGCCGATGCGATTAATAAGTGACGAGCTGAGCAAAGGATCGGGGGATTATAAGAATGCCTTGTGTAGTTGTTTAGGATGATGAAGAAGCATCGAAGCTTGGTTTTAAAACGTTGATCTATCTATGGACCATCTGAGCCCCAAACACGACCAGGGACAGGATGTCGACTTATATGAAGAGGGCAGTACACTATCCTTCCCGTTGAACGTGCATGACGAAGTGAAGGAACACTGACAGTGAACCCTCCTTGAAGAGACTTGAGTGACATGGAGCCATGGGTACAGGGCAGTACATTGCCAGGGTCTGGATTGCAGTGCTATGAAGCGTGCTCCGTGGAGCGTACGCTGAGCAATGAGACAGCATGCCGTTAGCAAGGATAACGAATGATTGCGGGAGTGGCACCATGGAAAGAGTGATGGGGAAAAGAGCAAAGCTTGGAGTATGAAGGACTGGGGGGGCGTGTTCAAACAAGAGATCCGTTGACTAGGTAAGTGAGCCATCGTCTAAGGGACCTGTGGTCACGGCGTTGGTATGGGGCGTAGCGGGGGGGGGAAGAAGCACACATTGATAGGCTCTTTTGGAGTTGACCAGCAGCATGTTTAGGACCCATGTCGATTGCCCTACCAGGCCATCGAGGTACCCATACGCCGGCTAGCTTACATGGGGCATGAGTGGGAGAGCGCGCGCGCAACTAACCCACCCTGAAGGGCTCCATCCAAATGGGTGGGCTTTCTTCCACCTCCAAGTCAAGCGGGTCATGGATCAATCACTCCCTACCCGTAATCCAAGGACCGGCATTATGAGACGACAGCCGACCTGTTCTGAGATTGGGCTGGAGCAGGAGCCGCACCTGGCGGGTATTTTGAAATACCTGACCAGACCAGTTTTGTCGAGCGATGAAAGGGCAGAGAGGCGCGACACGGCCCAAGATACGTCAGAGTCGTCGGTGACTTGCTCTGCTTCAGGCTGTTTATGAGGATTGACCACTTTGCCTACCTGACTTGATCGTCCATATCTGCCTATGAGTCTCGTGGTCTAAAGACCGAGCATGGCTACCATGAACATATGTCTGTCCCTTAGTTTTGTCCATTTGAATTAATTCCTGTGTATATTGATCATTTCTGCACCGAATTTGGTGGGTGATGAGAAGAAAGACAGGTAAGCTATGTGCTATGCTTTGCAGACGGCAGTTGTCTGACGTCTTCAAGTCAACCTTTATCGAACGTTTCCTTGGAAGCAGTGATGCATGTATACAGAGGTGACAGAGGCGACAGAGGCGGGAAGAATCCTGAGAAAGCCGTGGGATTCTGATCCTTGCGCTTCGCTTCTCTGTTCATGCTCGACGAACAAATGGTCGACACCGACGAGAAGGAGCCGTCTCCCAAGCTATGCGGAAAAAGTAGCTTGTTATCCGTTCCCTTCTGAGGCCCAATCCGATGACATAGGCAGTCTTGCGAGCGTCTCGATCCATTAGATTGGGCAAAGTAGAAAGAGCGGGATACATTGTTGTTCCCGCTTTGCCAAGAAGACAAGTACGTACAGCGCCCAGGCCCATTTGGTTGTAGGGCCACGCAGTCATGTCAACTGGGAACCTTAACCTACATCATCAATTCTAGCCAGGACTATCCGCTCTACTAATCATGGGAATAGGACGGCCATGGAAAGTCACAACAGAGTTCAACCGGCTCACAATCTGCCAAGAATGGTTCGTCGTGTAAGTTCTGGGTGTCTCGATAAGGCATTCATCCTTGAGCGACAACATAACCCAATAGGCCTGTTCGAATGGCGGGTCACCAGCAATCGATTCCAGGGCCAAGGTCGCGGGCTCACGTTGAAAAAGAGCGGTCCATGGATGATCCAGGGATCAGGAAGAAAGGACAATAGAGTGGTATAGGGATAGTAATAGAGGGGGAAATGGTAGGATGGTTGGACGCATCCCCCATCCGATGTTACCGTACGGATACAGTAGCAGTAACGGTACAGTGCAGTGCAGTGATGTATCCATCGACCGGGGGGTTCATGCTCAAGACGCGCCCGCTAATTAATTAGGTAGGCACGGTATCGCATCGAATGCCGCGTCGTGTGGTGGAATAAGTCGGGATGACTCGTGGAGTGCCGCGGATATGTTGGTTACAAAGCAGCCAGTTCGAGAGAGTCTGATCTAGAAGCGGGTGAGAGCACAATAGTAGACGCCTTCCGCTTTTGGCGCTCAGGAATGGGTTGGTCTGCACAAGCGATGCGGAAGGAGTAAGTCAGGTAGGGGTAATTTGTCAGTTGGGTAAGATGCTTCTCGGCTGGGCTGGGCTGGGCTGGGCTGTCGACTGTAGGGCGG